>JALPQI010005083.1:0-59942 GCA_025490895.1 Thaumatotibia leucotreta | reverse complement strand
ATAGAAAGGCATACATTTTAAACCCGTATAAAACTACTGTGTGCCACTGAACGTCGAAAATTATTCTTAACAATTTTTAAAACTGTTTCTAAGATATACATTTTGAATGGGTACTGATAACTTTTCCGAGGAAACGTTTTAAGGTTTAATCTTAGCCTATTTTTCCTAATAATACTTAACGTTTTTGAACTAAATACCTACTAAAATCAAAAGATAAATTTTGCATAACCTATTTTAGAACTTGTCAAAATTTCAAGAACATCGTTATATAAAATTCAACCAACTGCCTGAAGAAAATAATTCCACTCCATTAAACAAATCTTGACATCAAAGTACTCATAATTGTTACGGAAATTGCTTTAAAAATAATAAAAAACGATTTATTGCCACCTCGTTTCTGCGCCATTAGGTTGTGATAGGAATAAAATGTACAATAAGGTAAGTGGATAATATAAATAATATTACCATAACATTATCATATAAGTGTACATGTAGTTATATACAATCTACGTACATTTTTACAGTAGGTAGTAGGTTTATACTTCTTTTCGTCTGTAAAATAACCCTTATAGGGTTATATTAACAGCCCTTATTGTCGGGTGATTATTTTATTTTTTGCAAGAAATATATTTTTAGTATAAGAACGTTACATTAACATCTGGTGTAAACTATTGTTAATGAAATACGACATAGTTCCGTATATACTACAAAAAAATGAGAGATATGTATCGGGAAATAAATCCATATAACTGTAATGAAAGTGCCCATTAGACCGTCATTTACTTATGTTCCAAGTGTAAGTATTGCACTGTATCTGGATAAGTTTATCATATTGATATCTAGACACAACAGTAAAATTTGCACAGTTAATTAATAAACAAGTGAGAAATTGGTCACTTTCATTACACTATTGCCCCATCAATCTTTTCACCTACAGTTATCAAATAATATCTCAAATTATTACTTTAAAATATTGAAAACAAACAGTTTTCTTTATGTGACTGTTTTGTTTTAAACAGTAGGTTAATGAAAGGAGTTTCCGAGCTGCTGTGTGGAAAAAATCACTACATTTACACCTCTTCAATACCATTGTGTACGGCCTGAGTGGCGAGCGTCGAGCGGCGCGTCTGGCGGAGCGGGCAGCGGCCCGGCGAGCGTCCAAGGGATTTGAACTGTGTGTACTCAGACCACGCGCGTACGTTTGCATTTGTTTAAAGGTGCGTTTAAACCAAAAGAGCATTCGCTGTTCTAGCGCCCGTTCTAAGAAATCAACCAATCACGTTTTGTATACCGATCGAATTTCGTAGAGTGGAAGGTTAGAACAGCGAATGCTCTTTTAGTTTAACCGCACCTTAACATGAACGCCCCGCTCGAGCGTCTACTCAGTATGCTTAGCCAAGTTGCCAAGCGCTAACGCTTAGTGGTGCATCGTAGTTTTCCCTCTCTGTCACTCTTGCATATTAGTGCGACAAAGACAGTTAGCTGCCTTTTGTTTACGATTGACGATTAAGCGTTAGCGATTGGCAACTTGTCTAAGCACCCTGACCTTAGACTAAGTACTTTTAACGCAAAGAACGTATCGATTCTAGAGTAGCAAGTTCCGCGTTCTTGGCACTGGAACGAAGGCCTACTCAGCACGCAGAGCCCTCGCCGCCTCTTCACTCGACCTAGACCATATTTAACGCTCTCTGGGTTAAGCTTCGTTACTTAACATCCGGAAAAGTACGACAATTTTATTTTAAGCCAAGATTTTTGCGCCGTTATGAATATGACATCTCTTAAAAGTGAGTTGACCCAGAAAAGCGTGTACATTTAAAACCATTTGATGTGGCTTTTAATATTTTGTTTAGAAACAGATGAAAAGAAATATGATAAAATTCAATGTGGCAAAGCCAAGGTTTTACTTCGATACTAACAACAATAATTAAGTTTATGGTATTTTTAACCGCCTTTAAAAAAAGGAGTAGGTTTTTAATTAGACTGTTTTTTTTCTGTTGATATCTTACCTGATATCTCCGAGAGTCGTGAACGGATTTAATTTTTTATTGTGATCGTACGTTTATAATCCCGAGATGGTCCCGTTGGATGGAACCGTTGGATCTCTTGAAATGTTATAGGTATGGCGCTTTTGGTCATTTTTATTCATTTACAAGAATTTGCATTCAGAAAGTAGATATTGATGATAGGAAACCAATGATGGAAACCACAGATGATAGGATCTTGGAGAAATCGGTTGAAGTTGGTTGTTTTTAAAAAAAATATTTGGCGATCCCTTTACACCCGGGTTGATACGATCGTGACAATTAATTACAATTAATTGTCATTTTAAAAATAGTCGATAGAGTTCATTATTAAGTTAGCAAATCGCGACTTTTCGGTTGCAAAGGGGTATTATGTGTTCTCTAGAACAAAATAAAAGACGCAGCCCACGGGGTTGCTATATTGTTGATGCCATGATATCAGACCAGTCTAATCCAGACTTCATCGGATTTTTTGTCTGATATTACCGCAAATGCAATCTAAGTAGCACAGTATCTACAAATAGTAGGACTAAATCAGTGCAGTACTTTTCTCCACGGCTTTGCCTCAAGATTACAGCTGTCACAAGATTCTTGACATGCCCCGCTGACCGGAATGAGGGTTAAGCGCGCTTTTGTCGCGGTTATCTTCGTTCATAATGAGAGCGATTAGTTCGTGTCGCCGGCCATAATTTATAATACGGTCTGGCGAAACGCCCAACTAACTTTTCGCATAAATAAACTGATAATAAAAACACTACGGACAGGAATACATATTAATCAAGCTTATTAATCAGTTCAGAAAAATGTTTTTAACGTAAAACATAAATAAAATAAGCTCTGTGTCGTTGTATATTTTGCTAACGGTTTGTTGCGTACGTACCTACATAATATTTAGTACGGTCAAATCGTACATCATTTTACCCTAAACTCGCAAATCAAGTAGTATCGCTGCATTTTTGGTATGTTGTTTAGACACTACAGGGCAGTATAAAACCACATTTTGCAAGCAAAAAAAAGTTGTGCTAGCTGGGTAGTACATGAAAAACTGCGAAATTTACGGCCATTTTTTAGTTTCTGATTTTTATTAAAAAAAAACCTTACGTTTTTTTGATATCATATGTTATTAACCGTTTAAAGACTAATAAATTTGAGTTGTGCATGTTTTTCGTAGCACAATTAGGTGAGGCGATATTAAGCCGAAAACGTTAGCAAAACTCAAAATAACGCTAGTTTACAAAAAAGAGTACTTTTAAGAAGTCGCAAATCTCTGAAACTATAAGACCTACGATAATACATGTTAGCTCAACTTGTTGGTAATTTATGAATCTTTAAACGCTTACTAACAAATAATGTCAAAAAACGTAAGGTTTTTTTAATAAAAATCAGAAACTGAAAAATGACCGTAAATTTCGCAGTTTTTCACGTACTACGTAACTAGCACAACTTTGTTTTGCTTGCAAAATGTGGTTTTATAGTGCCCTATGGTGCCTAAACAACATACCAAAAATGCAGCTATACTGCATGCTTTGCGAGTTTAATGTAAAGTTTGACCGTACTAATTATACAGCGTGTGTATTTGATACGGGCGAATATTTTAGTGGCGATTACTATCGGACCTAGGGAACCTATTTACATAAATTTATTTTAGAAATTAAGGTTTTTTTTTTTCATACAAAATAATTGAGCCCGCAATGTATTGCATCCACTGGTAGCCACATTACTTAAAGTACCTAGACATAAGTATCTAAACGTCATACGAGTCTCATGTCAGTTGGCCGGCATACATTGCTGCTGGGTTGCACTTTAGAAAAATCATTACACCTAATCAACAACAAAATTTAACGAAATGGTTATCTTATACGACTCGTAGGATCAGATATTATAGCTGGATTAATTATTCGCCCGTATCAAATACCCACGCTGTAGAACAGAATTTTATGATTTAAAGTAGGTAATATATCAGAATTACCGTTAAATCATTAAACAATTCCAATAAAAAATCGTGCATTGATTTCGGAAACCTGTAAAACATAAAACCCAGGCACAGTGTGGATGCAGCATTAATTAATATTAAATTGGAACCTTTTGATTTTATCACAACTCATTCCACGCGAACACAACAAACTTATTTGTAGGTATCTACAAGTATCCATTACCAACTTTGTGAGACAAGAGACGACGGGACATCACACTAAATCAGCAAAGAAACTATTTAATTAGAAGTAAAACTTATAGTTAGTGTTAGTTAATTACGAGATAACGTATTTCTGCTGTAAAAAAACATTGAGAAAACGGACAGCTAATTAATGAAAGCCCCGAATGCGCCCTCAATCCACGTCAATGGCCGCGCAAATAGCTGACTAACTAGTATCTCATTATATCGGCTCATTACTCCAGCGGCATCGATCTGCTAGTTTCAAAAGACGTATGTACGCTGAATATAATGCCACATACGCTGTTTCAATTTTTTTCTTCAGCCTATAATATCAACAGCTCGCGCCCAAATCAATTAGGTGATCCGAAAGCCGCAAGGCTCAGATAAAAGCTGCGGCATTTCCTTTATACCCGCTGGCAAAAGAATTCAATTACATAATACTAAGAAGATTAAAAAGGCTAACACAACTCCTTTGTGGTAAGGTGGGTAGGTATTTAATTATTGGAAACGTGTTCTCTCTCCTGCACATTGTTCTCGGTTAATTTTAAGTTTTAATATTCGATTTAACAACACGAAATTTATTTTAGTTCATTGAATATTTCATCAATGAAATCGGCAACATTAAATGTTTAGAGTTGATGGATAGGTAATGTTGAGTAATGTGAAAGTTTGCATTGTCTCTTACTTATTAGTTATTAGTGTTATTACTAGTAGGTTAGGTACCTATGCATCGAAACTAAAACAGTTAGTCCCCAAACAGATCAGGGTGCTTAGACAAGTTGTCAATCGCTAACGCTTAATCGTCAATCATAAACGAAAGGCAGCTAACTGTCTTTGTCGCACTAATATGAAAGAGTGACAGAGAGGGAAAACTACGATACGCTACTAAGCGTTAGTGATTGGCAACTTGGCTAAGCATCCAGAGGCCCTACCGCGAACCACGAACGAAGTGATGCCTCTCTGTCACACTTACGTACGAATGCGAGTACCTAATAAGTGACGCATATCACGATAAAAGGTTAAAGCGGGACCATCATAAGCCATGGTATCGGACTACTAAAGACTGCTGGATTAGTAAAGGCTGTTGTGATTAGTAAAGGGTGCTTAGACAAGTTGCCAATTGCTTACGCTTAATTGTCAATCTTAAACGAAAGGCAGCTAACTGTCTTTGTCGCACTAATATGAAAGTATGAAAAAGAGGGAAAACTACGATACGTTACTAAGCGTTAGCGATTGGCAACTTGGCTAAGCATCCTGGATACAAACGTACCATTAAAAAACGCTACATCATTGAAAAAGATCTTTAGTTATTTTAAAGGATTCATTAATTAGAAAGTAAATATTCTCAGATAACCGTAGATTAAGTCAAAAAGTTCAAACATTTTGTACAATACGAAAGCGTTTTATTTATTTCTGAAGGGAGAAATATTTACACAAATTACCATGTAATGCACACCCAAATATTTTTGGCAGTAAACAAACCTTTAACCTTTGCCTAAAATATTGACAGGCGCAATTAAATTATGGAAATCTATTTCTCAATAGCGTAGTTCCACATTATATTTTCAACTTTTCTTATATTTCTTATATAAAAACTGAAAATGTTAACTAGTATTCCAATTTAGTAAATTTGACATGGGAATTTGTAAAATACAAAACGAACCACTAAAGTGGCAGGTTTTTGAATAAAATACCAAGACAGTAAAAAGCTAAAATAAATTTACAATTTTAACTTGGGTACTCATATACTCATAGTGTGAAGAACGAGTGAGCACTCACAAACGTTTCTTATTTTAAAACTTGCCCCTTTTGTGGTTCGTTTTGTATTTTACAAATTCCCATGCTACTTATGCTAAATTATGCACATAATTATATGTCTATCAGTTAACGTTTACAGTTCTTACAGATTTAAAAAAAATGTGCGGATTGAGTGAGCACAGGAAATTATTTGTAAAACCTTTTAAATACATTACTAACTGATCTATAATACAAATCTCTGTAATTTGTATGTATTATAGATCAGCTAGTAATGTATTTAAAAGGTTTAAGTAATATGTAAGAGTAAGTTTTACTAAATATGTGTATACAGGTTTAATAATTTTGTTAAATTAATCAATTCCTAGATTTCGTTGGTAGGTTCAGAGCACAGAGTGAGCACACGTTAAAGAATGTATATTTTGAAATTTCTATTTTACACACTATTTTTTTAATACAGGGATTAGTTTTTATTTTATACCTCAGGCATTGGTGAACTTGCTTTTCTCGTTGGCACCTATGTAATATATTTATTTAAAATATTGTACGCTTTGCTTGGAACAAAAAAATAGGTACCTACTCATAATATAAAGTAGATAATAATTTAGTAGGTTCATTAAAATGGTATGTTTTTGGAAATGTGGAGACTGAAGGCAATCTGTAGAATTTGAAACACATGAAAGTTTAAATAGTCTGTAGAAAAGCAGTTTTGTTTTTACAATGTAATTGTAATAAATTAGAACTGTATAGGTACGTTATTGTTCTCTTGTAAAAAATATAACAATTACGTCATTTGGTTAAATGATAAGGGACTAACATTTACCGCTTTAGGCGTTCGTCGTGAGCATAAATGTCTTATCAAACTAATTTCCGGTATTAAAATTGGCCTCATAACCTGTTATGGTTAGGATAGTGTTAGAGCATGTGTAATTCGTGTAATAGATTCTATATTAGTATGTGTCTTTTATTGGATAACCTGCCTTAGTGAGCTTATCATCCAACTTCCTAACTCTGAAATGCTTTGTATTCCATCGTAGGCGACGTGAAGCCGAAAGCAATAGACCACGGAAACCATGTTGTCAAAGTTCTGCTACAAAAGAATTATGCTTGCGACTGAATTCTTGTCAGAAAATATTGTTAAAGAATGTTTTTCTTACTTGTTTATTCCCACGCGCCGATGCTCCGCTCGAAAGCTGCGTGCAAATTTTGACGGGCTGATACTGCTTAATTAAAGTGACTACAACAAACTGAGATGAAAGGAAAACAACGCTGTTATTCAATATCCGAATTATTTTAACGAACAGCCATTTCGTTATTCATAACTTTTCGTATTAAAATTAAATTTCTAAAGAATTTTGCTCTATCATATTGAACTTTATATATTATTTGATTTAGGTCCTTAGACAGGACCACTTGGACAAATTTAGAGTTACGAAGTATAGTCATTTACTATTTACATTACATGCAAATGGTTTTACCTTCATGCAAAGCTCAGTACATAAATTCTACCTATATTTAGTGTAAAAAGATGACGCAGACATGGCTAATAGTACATTATACTCGTAATGTGAGTGTACTAAATTGATCATTTATACTCAAGATGCTATTGTAAGCGCGACCTAAAAGGATAATTTTCAACACATTTACGAGAACAACAGAAATGTAAATATTAACACTTCTACTAGCTTTTGTCGGTAGATAATAAACTTTTGAGATCCCATTACGTACGCAGTGGGTCAGTCACATATATTATATTTGGACGAAAATATATGGGGTTGCGTAGCTACTCTTACCCACTGCGTACGTTTGGCCCTCATGACTACCTATCAATATACATATTTAAAATACACGTTATTTCACAACTAGCCAATACGAAAATCGTAAATTTCCTATATCCTGAAATTTCTGATCCTAGATATTTTATACAAAAAGTCAAAGAATAAGAATAACGAAACCGCCAAATCACAAATTATTTATAAACAACCAAAGTCGCCTAGCCTTAATACCGAAAAGATATTATTTTGCAGCTATTTACGTCCAAGGCAGGGCAATATGGTTGGTGGTTATCTAAAAGTAAATAAGAACAAAACAAGAAGTAAATCCCAGTATTATAGACACGGGCATATATAAAATAATGGCTTATTACGGTAGATTTGCTGCGACGGGGACAAAATCAGCCGGTCACGACGGGAAGCCCAAATAATACGTGTACTTTTGAGATTAGTTATGCTTCTCTGAAAAAATAAAGGAAAGTAAAAAACTCAACAACGATTAACAAAAACGATTCATATTTTTACAAGGCTTGCAATTTATTACTTTATTCAATTCCGTGCATAAATAATCACTTCACAGTATAAAAAAGGTAAAACGTTAAATATGATAAATCAGTAATACATTTAGTGCCGAAGTTTTCATCAGTATTTACGAATTATTTCCCTCGTGCAGTGAAATTTGCAATCGTAGTTTTTACTATATGTAGGTATAAACACGAGTATATACTTCAATCCTCTTTGCTGTGTTCAATAATATACTGTATTTCAGTAGTCGTAAGGTTCTTTTTCTCAAAAGGAAATTCTGGATGCGGGTACCATTTAGCCGGCGTCCTGAGCCTATAGTCTCTGTTAAAAGCAGATAACTCAGAAATCTCCTGGGGGCTCAGACTGAAGTCGCATATGTCAATGTTCTGTTGTATGCGGTCCTTGTTCGTGGAACGAGGTATCGCCACCAATCCTCGATCAATCTGCAAGTTTATAATATACTAGTTAATTACATGGTCGAATTTCTTATTTACTATTTCTTTATTAACATAAAAATATACAGTGACTTACTTAAACACAAAGTCCCACAATAGAGTTTTGTGCAGTCTCTACTCTTATTAATTTTATAATATTCTTACTTTATGCACAATGCACAATATCTAATATGGCTCGAAATTATTTGAGTAAGTCAAATTAACTTTTCAGCTTTTTACCGAATTTCGGTTTCAGCCTGATGTGTGTGGGCAGGCTGTTGAGTAAATAGGGTAGGCGTTTCTGAGGAAATTACATCCAATATACTCAAATGTACTAAATTATGGTAGGTCACCAAACCGCTGGTCACAATTAAATACGCCAAACTATGTTTTATGGAAAGTTTCACAAAATTCTGCTCGTAACGTTAATCTGGGCTATATGAAGGGTCCACGGAAAAAACATGTCCAGTGGTTAAAAAATCAGGGCAAAGTCACACCTTATTCTGTTAGAAGTATGGTGGTTTTTCCTTCTGTAATTTGAATTGACTAGACATATTCTTTCCGTGGACCCTTCATATGACGTTTGTCTTGATAATATATGCTAGTTATAAATTTACACTATGTAATAAAATCGCCTTTAGGTACTTTCACATTAAACTGGCAATGCCCATAAAAAATTAAGCCCATATTTGTATTTTAAATCAGATTACAAAATTAGAATCACACTGAGACAGTGTTTTTCAAATTACAAGTTTAGCTCATAAATAATATTCATAGATTATTTCGTTTTTTTTTATGTAACTACTAATATTCTTGATTAAGAGCAACATTTGATTAGTGTTCACTATATAATCGTATTATTGACACTATTACTGCCTTAAATAAAAAAATATGTCTTATTAAATAATCTAACATACCACAAGATTTCTAAGCTTGTCGTCTTTTTAAATATATATTTGTAATCCATAAAAACTATCCCGGATGGATATATATTTAAGGATAAAAAGCAAGATTGTATTGGTACTTCAGAAAATAAATTGAAATAAAAAAATATCAGATCTCATATTATTAATGCGCCACGTACTCGAGTCTTGACTGCTTCCACAGGGGATTTACGGAGTATGTAATAATATCGCAGCTCAATACATGTAATATTTGGGTTGAAACTAGTCCCTGGACGGGGCCAGAAACACGGCGAAGCGTAGTTCAGAACACTCAAGCCCGCGCCAAATATTTGTTTTTAGTAAATAATATCGAAACTAAAGTCAAATATGATATAGTTACTCTGATAGATTGTCAATTACGTCTTTGATATAGTTCGAACAATATGTTACTGTAAACACGTGGGCTTGTCGATGTCACAATACTGTGGGGCTAGGTCGGACTCATCAAAGTTCAACAGCGAAATTGCCTTTCAATTTATCGGTCAAATGCATACCTAATTTAGATCGAATCTAAAACTTCAAAGGTTGGCTATACAGTGTGTAAATCTAATACGGGCGATCAACTAAACAAGGCATGGGATTCATTAGTGTAATCATGGATTACAAGGTTTTTTAAAGTTACTCTTAATTATGACCCCACAGATTTTTTTTTTAATTTTCAGAGCAGCAATGTAGGTACGGACATTTGTTATTGTTGGTATAGCAGTTATGTCATCTGCTTTTGAAATTAGCTGTCAACGAGTGTTTAACTCGCGTATGTTGCATTGCGCGCCGAATTATTTTGTATGGAAAATTTTGTTGCTCTATATTTAAGTAAAAGTTATTTGAATGTTCTTATTATGTCGTAACCTAACACGATCTTCACCCGTATTACAAAATATTTTACAAAATATTTTATTTTATTAATATTTTGTAATCCTGTTAAGTTGTGGAATTCTACATTAATCAAAGTTATAGGTCATTCTGACACAAATCAATACACACTGAATGAAGGTTTCTATTCGGTTTAATACTAACTAAAAGAACAAAGTATATGGAACAAATGAACGAATGTTATTTTAATATTATGAAGTATTTTTACAGTATGAAAGGAATCCGCATCTTATAGTTTTTGCGGTTCAGTTTACCATTGAGTTATTTACCCGAAACACAAATTTACCCTCACTAAACAAACATAAGTATATCTACAAAATTAAATTATCCCAGCATATTAGAGCGGGAGTGTCAACCCTAATAAAATAAATATGCCTCAAGCGTTTACATTTCGTACGTAACTTACCAAATATCTTATTAATATCTGCGGTACGGATTTGTTGTATTTCTCGGCCAGACGGAGCAAGGTCGGGTGGTCGGCTCTCGGCGGCGGCGCCGTCGGTTTTCGGCCAAGGATTGCGCCGAACGGACTGTACGCCATCACGATCACGCCATGATCGCGACACCACGCTATCAAGTCGTCTTGGGTTATCGTTGGGTTCACCTGTACGAGTAGAAGCCGTTGTCATTGATAAACCCGTCATGAGTTACTTAATTACTAGCTGACCTTAATTATTTTTAAACGTAAACAAGGCTAATAGATTTTCGTATTCCCATTCGTATTTTCCCGAGGCAAAAACCCAGTAACATTGACATTAGTTCTGTTTTTAGGGTTCCGTAGTAAACAAAGAACCCTTACGGTGAAATGCCTAGATGTTCCGTCACTTGTCAAAACCAGGTTACTTCCGGTACTTTGCAGTCCCAGAACTGCTAAATAGTTATGGTATTGCATTACATATCAAGTCCAATCATCGAACCAGCTACATGTTACTAACAAACCCAATTTTACGTATTAAAGGTCAAATTGCAAGTTTGGGAAAAATTAAGTTTTTTCAAACTGACGTGAGATAAAGTATGTATTAATGAATACTCTTAGGTATCATGAGTCATTTATTATGATAAAATTGTTAAAATGTTTGAAGTATGTATGACTAAAATCTGCCACAAGTATTTGGTATAATACCAAAATCAAATGCAAATCCAGAAGACAAATAAATAAAAAAGTTAGTAAAATTACCTCAATCTGCAATACTGCTGGTTTAATCTTAGCGTTATCCCAAAGCCTTTGCATTTGGGTTAGGTTGAAATTTGAAACGCCTATAGATTTGGTGAGATTCATCAGTTTTGCATCCTCCATGCCTTTCCATGTTTCCAGGTAATCTGTCGAACTGATGCTGCCATCCTTCTGCGAATCGTAAAATAACAATCACAGTAAAAAAGTACTAGTATAAACTAAACTACTCGTATAAGAAGGAAATTGTTTTGAATTTCATATGTAAATCTTTTCAAATACCTGTTTTAGACAAGCTGCCATTATTTCCTTAATTAAATGTTCAGTACTGATGGCGCTTTTTTTACGCGCTAGTGGGATAAGTGGTTCATTTTACGTCAGGTCGAAATCTTCGGAAGGCCATAATTATGTATTGAAAAACGTCATACGATTCACGTGCGAAAACGAAATTCGTAACTCGTGTCGTTTTAAAGCACGCCCTTCGATTGTGCTTCAATTTACCTCCACTCGTTTCGAACTTAATTTTTTCGCACTTGCATCGTAATGTACTATTTCAGTACAAATGGCGCTTTTTTATACGCGCTAATGCGAGACTTGGGTCATTTTACGTCAGGTTGAAATCTTCGGAGGGCCATAGGTAAGTAGTACTGAAAAACTTCGTACGATACACGTGTGAATACGAAATTCGTAACTCGTCTAGATTTAAAGGACTCCCTTCGGTTGTGCTTTAATTTATCTCCACTCCTTCCGAACTTACTTTTTTCGCACTCATATCGTAATGTACCTACTATTTTAGTATATCTTTCATAAAACAATTAAATCTTGCGATATTATAAAAAAAAAATAACAGGTTTACATAATTTTCACTAGTTAAGTTTGTACAAATGTCAATGACCCTATGATGACGACCCTTGTAATTTCTTACTAAAAACCTACATGTCAGACCTTTTCTCCCCTGTCCGTTTAAAGTCCTTCTCTTAAATATTTTTTTACGTAAAATAGGTATTTGAAAACTTGAAATCAATAATACATATACCTAAATTGATACTATTATATTTAGAAAGTAAATAAAGTAATATTAGTGCAGCATTCGATTATTACATATGCACCTAAGTGTTAAATGCATATTTAGAAGACAGAATATTAAAAATTATTTTAGTGCATGGAGCTTCAACTTTAGAAGCGTCACGTCTGCATTTTATGTGCACATATGCGATATAGCATGACCTATTCGATGCATATTTTTAAGTTAGGGCAACGTCAGTCATATTTATCGTTCTCTTCAAGTTTTAGATATGCATCTATTATTGATTCACTCAGTTCATTTGGCCTATGAAATTCAACAGTTAAGTACTGAAGTCGGTAGATAAAAAACGGTCGGTCAAAAAACACTGAAATGTAAATTGAATACAAAAAGAATTACGACTAGTATAGTTTTATATATTTTGCACATTTTGTTGATCATTCGCTCTCGAAAATATATCCTTGGCACATATTATTATGTTACCTATAAATTAATGTAGAAATGTAATGTTTTCTTTTTACTCGGCGAACTTGCGCGCTAGGGCACGTAGCAAGCTGTTTTCCTCCCGTCTCGTAATAACTATTTTTTAACACAAAATTAACAATTGAAATAAAACAACGCAGTTCTTTAGAACTAATTTCTGCAGAAAACTTGTAGCGACTTAAAAAGCGTCCAACAATTTTAAAATGAAAATATAGCGGATAACTTGCAAAGTTTGAAGTAGTTCTGCCTACAAAGTTTTTGCTGACACCTTCAAAGTTGCTAAATGAGAGTATTTTATGGTATAATCTTTTTACCCCGGTCACAGTACACCGGGTCGATTGAAGAAAGTTCTTTCACTTTGAACGAAGGACAAAATCTTTATCAATAGTCGGTAGTCGGTACTTAAGGTCCTGTAAGTCTGGGCCTAGTAAATAAAACTTTGGAATATTCAAGTACATGAAGCAGTTAACAATCAAAATCAACATTTATCCATTTACAAAAATATTTTCAGTTCGAAGAACATTAATCGAGCTGCTTGTCATTATATTAATTCGGCAGGCTATATAACTATTGTATTGGTTAAAACCTGAATACTAATGACGTATTATATTTAAACATACTAATAATGGTTTAAAACATACTATTTAATATGGCATTACATTTAAACGTACAGTCAAGGGCATTAATATATATACACTTCTACATACTGATCCCTTACGTGTCTATATATTAATGCACTCGACTGCACAATAACGGACCTAACTAAAATTAGGTACGTATGGACCTATAAATATAAGTTTACGTAAACATTAGGTCGACTCTTACGACACCCGTACGAGGAGTTGGAGTGGTGACAAATGTATTCTTATTGCCATCACTACGCGGCGAAGGGATTTAAGTGTCATTGACTATTTTTGATAACGATTGATGATGGGCAGCAGCGTCATCACTGTGGACACATTACTGCGATCGCCAATCCGCTTGCCCAGCGTGGCGATTATGGGCATTTACCTCCTAATGCGTCTATATGCATAGTTTAATAGGAGAGGCCTTCGTCCAGCAGTGGACTCTCATAGGCTGATGATGATGATTATGATGAAACATTGGGTACTTAGATATATCATTAATTGGAGATTTATTTCCAATAGTAATTGGGAAGTCTCTTTAAATGCATTCAAGACCAATTTAATTAAGAGTGTACTACTGTACTCATATTATGCAAATCAATGATCTATTGGAAGGTATTCATAATTACGCTCCACTTGAAAAATACGCCTCTCTTCGAGGAATACGTTCAAGATCCTTTTGCTTATTTTTCAATATAAATAAAACAAAAGCATACCTTATATGCCATTGGATAGTGCACGAGGTAGAGATCGATGTAGTCCATTTGTAACAGCTCTAACGACTTCTTCAGAGCTGGAATCACTTCGTTTCTTTCATGTGCATCGTTCCATAACTACGGCCAAAGAAAATAAAACACATTTAGTGTGCTGCCACGACAAAGAAACGTTATTAGAGCAGTTCTGTCACGAGCTGCCACTACGTTATTAAGGCGCGTTTACTTTTTATCCATCCCTCTCGTACTTGTGACTTGTGTATTGGCGCGAGCGAGTCGTAAAGAAAGTAGATCCGCATGAATAACGCCGCAGCAACTCATAGTAAACACACAAGAAACATGAACGATGGCGGGTTGTTTTAACCAGTTTTCGACAACTAAATAGATACAGATAGGGTGAAATATAGAGTATTTAACAAGGTTGTAAAGCAAATTTCAGCGTGACAAAACGTAATCTAATGGACTGATATTTAAGTAAATTAAATTGTTCAAAGTTAGAACCTACAACAAGTCTAAAGTTTGGAGACAGTGGTGGCATTTACGTAATGTTTCCAGGAAGACTTGGCTAGAACCTATATTCAAATTGTTGAACATCTAAATACTCACTTTGGTGGTGACGTAAACGTCGGCGCGGGTGTCGTTGTCTCGTAGAAACCGGCGCACCCCCAGGCCGACCTCGTCCTCCACTCGGTACAACGCAGCGGTGTCAATGTGTCGATAGCCGGCCTCCAGGGCCCATTGTACAGCGCGAGCGAGCGAGTGGTTCGTCGGCAGCACCCGCGTGCCCTGCACGACGGTTAACATAGTCCCGGACATGTCCGGGCGTTAGCTTCGCATTTGTTAACAACGTCGCACTGAAGCCGGCTTCACAGTTAGAAATTATTGCCTCTATATTCCACACAGCGACAGTAACAAAATTTCAACGTAAATTGAGCCTGTAGTACAAGATCGTTTTAAAAAATATTTTCAATTAGTCGTTGTGAATACATGTCATTAAATGAATTAAGCAATATATCAAATACACACCAGGCCCCTATACCACAAAATTTTACAAGCGTAGAATTCTACAAAATTGTCAACTTTTTGTATGGGAATTTATTCAATTTTGTAGAATTGTACGCTTGTAAAGTTTTGTGGTATAGGTCACAGTCAAAAGAATGGAAACAAGTTTATGTAGTTACTAAAGTAATCTAATCGTACTTATAGATTACTAGACTAAAACTAATGTTTTCCAGTTAAACACACTATTAACATTTTGCTAAAAGTCACCCAGGTTCAAAGCAACTATGAAGAAAAGGCAATCTATCTGCAATTTCTCTCTAGGAATGGTTTTCGTGAAATTTAATAAAAACCTGTTTATAATAATTAAATTCAGCGAAAATAATGCCGACGATGTTCAATATCGTACCAACAGAGGTAGGAAATGTTAACATTCTCCATTTGAAACAATACTTTACAATTCGTGTGTTTAGTTTCGTACGGTAAAATATTTGAAGCCCTTTTCAGGAAAAACACATTTTCATCCCCGACACAATAGAACTGTTGTGTTGGGGAATGTTTTTGGAAGGTATATTATTTCATTAGGCTCTAGGTTTTTCAATTTTACATTCACGTTATAGGTATTTCCATGTTATCGTGTTAGAAATTACTAATTTATCAGTAGTATTTATTTTCACAAACATTATACGCAGAATAATATATTCTCATGTATTTTTGAAATATAAGTTAAAGAATTATGAGAAAAAATATGATATTACGATATTTTTTTAATTAAATTCACATAGGTACCTACTCGTAGGTATTATAAAATTTTGTGTGTTAGGAAAGCAGTGTCTAAATGTTCACTTTAAAAATCTCATTTTTAAGATAGTTTAATCATATAAATTTGTGTCTGTGGTAATTAATTTTAATCTGAGCATACTAGCAATTGATTTTTTTTTCATAAATTTTTTTTGTAAAAAATGTCTTACAATGTAAACAATTAAGCATATATACTATGTACAATTTAAATTGTTTTCAACCTGGACGACATTGTTAATATGCATAATTAATGTATTTATATAAATTAGTACGGTCAAATCGTACATTAAACTCGCAAAACATGTAGTAAAGCTGCATTTCTGGTATGTTATTTAGACACCATAGGGCAGTATAAAACCACATTTTGCAAGCAAAAAAAAGTTGTGCTAGCTGCGTTATACGTAAAAAACTGTGAAATTTACTGTCTATTTTTAGTTTCTGATTTTTATAAAAAAAGCCTTACGTTTTTTGACAATATGTATCAGGTAGCATTTAAAGATGAATGAATTTGTAACAAGATGAGATAACATGCATTACCGTAGGTCTTATAGTTTCAGAGATTCGAGACTTCAAATAGTACCCTGTTTTGTAAACTAGATAAAATGTTGAGTTTTGCTAACGTTTTTGGTTTAATATGACCTTACCTAATTATGCTACGAAAAACATGAAATAAATATTAATTGCGCTATAATTATCTTATAGCGCAATTAATATTCTTTCATTTAAGGGTAAAATTTGGTCAGTAAACTTTGTGATTGAAACTAAAAACGCGAAATTCAAAAAGCAGGAGGTCCGCTATCTAAGTTTTTCATACAAATCGCAAGTCGTGTTGCAGAGCTGCAATTTTAGTATATTATATCGTCGGCTGACAAGCAAAACTCACTAAGTAACAAATACCTACTTGAAATAAAGCTCCTATCTCAGTTCTGATGCAATACTGACATAAGAGGTTGCTAAGAGTAGTGACAGTTTTTATAGTGAGTTTTGCTTGTCAGCCGACGATATAGGCCCTATAAAGACGTACAAAAATGCATATTACAAGAAAAACAAAAAAGGAATTTCTGCATAGGACGAAAAAAACTGAAAAAATATTGGACTTCTTTTACTTTTTGACGTTTAATTAAAAAACTATTATCTTTTTGATACTAATTGCTACCAAACTTAGAAAGAATATGACATTTGAAAGGATTTGAGCTACCTTGCATTAGCCTAAATTATATAGATTTAGAGAAACGACATTTCAAAATGTGCCCTTCATTAAGTTAAGAAAATAAATGCATGTTTTGAAGCCTCGTATACCCCCAACTATAAGACGTACAGTAATTGTTATCGGCTCAATTTGTTTCAAATTTAATGTAGTTATTATCTACAATTACTTTTTTTTCTTAGCGCGAACTTTTTGCCAATATTTAGTGAATAGCTTTAACGTAACCTAAAATTTGTTTATGTTTTGATAAAAGGGCACTTTATGAAATGTCGTATCTCAAAATATACAGTGTGTTAACATGAGCCAGGCTTTTATTTGAACCGAGGATTGAGATGCAGATTCTTAGCCAAACCATGTGCATTATTTGTTTAAAAATCCTAATTTTAAAAGTAATTAACTTTCTAAGAAAAGTTAATTGAGAAGCAATGTACTTCAAAATAAATCGTTAATTGGCACTTGACAATGACAGATCGCAGCCACTTGCAACATTTGACAACTAAGCAGTACACGCGTTACATTGATCGTTCGAACGAAATTAAAATAATTGTTCAGTTAATTTAAATATTTGTCAACTCTTAATACTCGAAAACGATTGCCAGTAATGCGTATTATTAACCATTTTCGTAAAAGCCTGGCTCATGGTAACACACTGTATATAACTTACGGTGATGCAACGTAGCTCAAATCCTTTCAAATTTAATGTTTTTTCTTAGTTTTATAGCAATTAGTATCAAAAAGATAATAGATTTTTAGTTAAACGTCAAAAACTAAAAAAAGTGCGATTTTTTTTCCGTTTTTTACGTCCTATGCCCAAATTATTTTTTGTTTTTCTTTTAATATGCATTTTCGTATATATCTATAAGGCCTTTATAATATACCAAAATTGCAGCTTTGCAACTCAAGTTGCGATTTGTATGAAAAACTTAGATAGCGGGCCTCCTGCCTTTGGAATTTCGGGTTTATACTTTCAACTACAAAGTTCACTGACCTAATTTTACCCTTAAATTAATTAGTTTTTCTTTGGTATATGACATCTAATATTTATAATTTACCCTTAAATTAAAGAATATTAAGTGCGCTATAAGGTCATTATTGCATGTTTTTCGTAGCATAATTAGGTGAGGGGATATTAAGTCGAAAACGTTAGCAAAACACAAAATTTTATCTAGTTTACAAAAAGGGGTACTTTTTAAAGTCTCGAATCTCTGAAACTATAAGACCTACGGTAATGCATGTTAGCTCAACTTGTTGGAAATTTATTAGTCTTTAAACGTTTATTTACATATGATATCAAAAAACGTAAGGTTATTTAAATAAAAATCAGAAACTAAAAAATGGCCGTAAATTTCGCAGTTTTTTACGTACTACCCAGCTAGCACAACTTTTTTTTGCTTGCAAAATATGGTTTTATACTGTCCTATGGTGTCTAAACAACATACCAAAAATGCAGCGATACTACTTGATTTGCGAGTTTAGGGTAAAATTATGTACGATTTGACCGTACTAAATAGCATGTTTACAAATACATTTGATCCAAAAACAAGCAGACCTAAAACACACAAGATTATTTAAGTGAAAATAATATTTAAGAAACGTGTGGATATAATTCTACCCACTTCAAATATAAAAAAAATAATTCTCACAGCATAAGTATACGCAATGTCATTGCAAAACTTATTCCGCGTTAGAAATATTTCAATTTTGCCAACTTACATCTGCCAAATGTCCCAGGCTGGTGCCTAGAGCTACGGCAGGAATTTCATTTCCGTCGTTTAGTTTGTATTTTATTAGTTCCGCATTTACCTGCAAGATAACAAAATGAAAATGACAAAATTATTATGAAGCCTTTTAGAATGTCTCGTCCTATGATGAAATAATTTAAAGTACCTAAATTAATGAATTACCATTATCATTTGTTGTTCATTAGTTAACGTAGAGACATATAATTTGTTGTATACAGATTAAATTTATGTACCTGGATCTGTAATTTGTTTTTAAAGCACAATGGCAAAAAGCCTGAATGGGTGAAAAAAACCTGTCAAGCGCAATTCGAACCGCGATTAATGTGCCGCACCGACCAATACAGAATTACGAGCCATTCCCCTAGGCTGATATACAAACCTTACTGTGTTGCTGAACTTTACATGCATAGAATAATTGGGTCATTATCTATGAAATTGGCGTTTTTGGTCATGGACTTTAGTTGGTCACTAATTTTAAAACAACTCTGACCTCATGCTGCCGGTTGGTTTATTTTGATTTTGACATCAAAAAAATATACGCAAAAAACATTGCATGGAAAATAGACTTTTCACCAAAATTCTCCATACAAAACGCTAATTTCATAGGTATAATGACCTAATATGTCGAAGGTTAGGTTACCTACTTAATTATAACATTTTTGTTCGTTATAGTACTCCTATGGTCAAAGTTGAAATAATTCGTTACACACACAGCTATATACAATACCTACTAATTGCAATAGATTTGATCTTGCCATGTTTGCTATGTACATATATTATGTACGATTTGTCATGTAATTTATTGTGTCATATTTTTTTACGAGATGATAATATTTCTTCTCACCCTTTGTTAAAGAAAAGTGAACATTTAAGGTTGTTACTTAAGTAGGTTCATAATTTTAGCATTTACATGTTATTGTTTGTTTATTAGTCACTTGCGTAGGTATTGCAAAATTTTTTATTTTTTTAGTTCCATGAAAATAATGTTTTTCAAATATTTCGAATTTTTAGAATCGTATTTTAGGCAATGATGAAAGTTTCACATTTGGCTTGATTATACGAAGTCGGCAGCTATTGTAAAGCTTCCGTCATTGTTGCTTTCAGCCGCCTATTGTGAACTTAATGAAATTTCTGACAGTTGACACCGAAAATTTGTGTCTAAGAACCCAGCTGACTCGACAAATTCATTGGAAGCTGTCCGTGACGCTCTTAGATCCTGATTTGGGTGGATCTGTTGGGTACCATAAGCTAAATTCCTGCATGAAATTCTTTGGTAAAGGAAATATCGTCAGTGAATCACAGAATAACGGCACAACTATACAATCAAACAATCGGCAAACCAAGGCAATACCTTTTTTGAGACACGTATATATCAAAAATTATTCTAGAGTCAATTTAAAGCCTGCTTCAATGAGTTAATATCAAAATTGTTATATTTCATTTTAAGGTTATCTCGTATCAGAAGTCTTACACATAGTCTAATTATGAGGAGTCTGCCTTGAAATTTGCGTTGTTCGTATCTTGTTTATACTCACTCATAACCGGTATAATAAACTGTCAACTATAGTATCAGGTCTTATACAGTGTGTAATAATGATGAATTTGTATGTATATTTTGAATAGGGTGTGAGCTAATAATCTTTATCACCAGCTTCAAACAAAAACTAACTTGGAAAACACAAATCAGTATCGATAAGACTGTTCCCGCGCACTCGACCGCAGCGACCATGATGCGTGGCTGATTCTATTGGACTGCCAGTTACAAAATGATTACTATAATTAGATACAAACTTAAATTACTAACATGAGGCAACATTACTTAGGATGCGTTCAAGGAAACCGACGACAAACTACTTACGAGAGACAAAAAATATACAAAAATGTAAATGTTTGAACATTTACCTTTTGTGTTCAGAAATCGTTACATAAATTAGGTAGGTACGTATCTATTAATTTTCGAAAGAGTAAAAATAATCACTGTGGCTGAATTGGATCAAGTACTCACATGCTCACACATAAAATAGGATTACGTTTACAAGTAAATAATTTTATATAACGTGATATTTCGTCGCCGAAAACCCGAATTCCTCAATGTTTATGAGGATTCATACCCAATTCTTGCATAATTTCAAGACCCTATATTTGCGGCGTAAATCCCTTTCAGTATTCTAAAATATTCTTGTTCTTAATTAAACATTCCATAAGGCAGCCCAAACATCCCGACGAGATACCAATACGTTTTCTGCAAACCATTACGTAATTGCCTAAACCATAACGACTGATCTCCCTCGGAACTGTAAATACAGAAAATTCAAAACGTTATTCTAGAGTGATTTATCTAGAATACATTTTTGCCCTGAGCTCCCACTTGGAGAATAACGAGTGGCTGGCATTTTGCCGCAGTAAAAGAGGACAAAATGCAATTTAAATTCTCGAAATGTCTCTCGTTGTACGTTACCGTATATAGATGATCGAGTTTAATTTAGGTGCAATCAGTAATTACTTCGGCCGTTTCTCCTGCAGCCGGAGTGCAGAGCGGGTGAAGTATGATGTCGCGCGGTACCGGAATCGTACACATTTAGGCAACTCATGCCTCTATCTTGAAAATCGGAGGTCTGCCCAAAGTGAATAAACATGATTCTTAAAACATACCTTTTCATTTAAAAAATCAAATTATTTATTATTACCTACATTTAATATAATAATACTGCCAGGGGTGTAATTAAGAATGAAAAATCAGGGTTATGGCAGGTGTCCGGACCTCTTTTCTATAGCACCATCTCTGACTCATACAACCTTCATCACCATAGCCCAATATTTTTTTTCTATTATCTCCAATAGCTTCTATACTCCTGCTGGGATCGCTTCACGAATATTTGTGGCTTGCAGAAAGCGTACAATACAGCAATAGTCTCCAAAGGGGCTCTACGTATCTATCCCTGCGCAAGACCTGTCAAAAGACCGGGATTTGTAGGCCCGTGATTCCAAAGGAAATACTAGCTATAAGCTTCATGCAATCACTAATTATTTCCATACAAGTTACCATTATTTTCTTTCAGTTTAGGGTTTATTATGCATGTTTTTAAAAATTGACGATCGCTTAACATGTGAGTTACGCCCTAGCGTCTGTACCTATTAGATGTCAAATATCAAAGAAAAAATACCAAGTTCACTAACGTCCGAGACGGAATCTAAATACTTGTCTCAATGATAAGACAAAAATAATGTTGACAATTTTATTTGGTATTTGTTTGAACATTAATATTGGGGTCTTAATCAGATTACAGTAATTCTAATCGTTATTTAAAATAATAGATAAAGGAAAGGAATCCCAACTTTCTGTCAAAATCAAAACGACATTGTAACAAGTGAATTAAAAAGAAAATGTTACAATCTTTTTACATTTCTCTCCGTGATAGTTTTATTTAGCTTGAATTCAAAGTTTAAATGATCCGCTGCTTGCAGATCGTGACCATTGTATTTTTACCGCGGATCGATAACAGGTAGAGGTGGTCTAATTTCGGAGGCTGTTCCAAGCCCAAAGAGCAACACCGACCTACCCAAGTGAAGCGTAATAAATTATTACATGTGAACCCTTTGCGTGGTTAAGCTCGGAGGTATTGGAAGTTAATGTATCGGCCGGAGGCGGTATTGCTCTGGTACGGTAAACTACTCGTGTCTGGTCTCCCGTGCCCTCCGTACCACTACCCCGAATAGAACAAAGACGGTACAATCCATTACCTTCAACAGACCGCAATACGCTGGATACATCGAATACTAAATTTTCTATACAACTAGCCACATCCCTACCTCATTCAAATCCCTCGTGAATATGTACGAACAATTCGTAATCAAGGTATAAAATCTTACAATTTCATTCTAAAAGGTTCATCCTCCGTAGCAGTTTTGAAAATGATGTTTAGATTAAAGTATGAAGCGCACCGCCTGTACTGAAATAGCTTTATTGGAAATAGCGGAGGCTTCTCTGAAAATAGCAGATGCAGGTGACATTTTCTAATTTCTAAGTTTTACGTTCTATTGCGAATTATTTTTGAAAATATGAAACCAAATAATAATGCCCATAAATGTTATGTTTGTGAAATTTGTTTTTTTATTCTTATGATTGTCGCGTTTTTTTCACTGTTGCGTTCTGACTAATAGTTATGCAAGTGTGAAAATGGTGAGTGATACGATATATGTGTACCTACAGAAGAATCCGGGCTGCCATAAACCTACTATAGGTACCTACTTATTTGAATTTGTAGTAAATATAACTAAAGCTGCAACCACTGTTGTACTGTAATGCTTTTTGCAGGTTATCATTATCCACACTATACAGGGTGGGAACGAGTATACCGACAGACTGTACCAATGCATTTTTGAAGACAAAAGAAGTAAAAAAATATGTGACATAAATGTCATTGTAGAACAAAAAAAATTTTTTTTTTAATTCCTTCTTTTGATATTTTGTTTTTTTTTTGTACATGACCAGTAATAAATTGTAGGGAAAAATTTTTTTTTCAGGGTTTTTGAACAAAATTTTTTTGTTGAACATTTTTCTGAAACTTTTTCCTCATTTTCTCTAACTTTAATCAGTGTGTATGTCGAGATGAAAACTACTAGTGTATGAATTTTAATCGGGCAGGCATTTTTCAGTGACTTGTGATGAAAATAGTTTTTTGAATAACATGTCATTATCTCTAAGCCGAATCTAGAAAAGTTCATATGACATTATAGCCTCAAAATGTGTTCAGGAATACACCTTTCAAGTTTGTTAGTCTACTTACCAGCCACCCTGTATATAGTAACTAGCGACCTGCCCCGGCTTTGCATGGGTACTATACCTACATAAAAACCTTTCTCTTGAATTACTCTACCTATTTAAAAAAATCTCATCAAAATCCATTGCGTAGTTTTAAAGATTTGTAGGTTTAGATTTTACAAAGGGACATAGGGACAGAAAAAGTGACTTTATTTTATACTATGTAGTGATAGTGATAGTGATAATGATGCCAGTTTATTCTTCCTTTTGTGTGATTCTATCCTTGGATATACTCGTATTTTATGAAATTAATTATTTCACATAGAAAAAAATACTGAGTTTGTACCTCTGAGAATTTATTAGTAGTTATGTTGTGTAGTTTTATCAAAATAAAGACCACATAACATGCCACATTTTATATATGGGTAGATTACTACATAATATTTAAAGTTACTGATACTGATATCCATTAAATTATCCGTTAATTAATACCCATTCAAATATGTAATTGACAGGACAATCTTCTTAAAATAGATAAATATAAATAAAAAGTCCACATTTATCAAGGTCGCGCAACCGAAGTTAAAAGCTCAATTACAAAGTCCAAAATAAAGTAAACGAATTAAGCGAGCAACTAGTTAGATAACAAGATCAGCCTCTGCTACAGTTTTAATTTACAGAAATGTCTAGGGTTTTTTTCCGCGGAGTGAATTTTCCCGGCTCCATTCATCAGGCGACTGTCACTGTCCCCCGCCGAGCAATTACTGATGTCGCACTCCACTGCACCGGCGCAATTACTACCACCTACTACCACCAGTAGGTACATCTACTACCTACCACGACAACGGTACTCGGATCCGACTCGGTCTAAAAGCCCGCGTTTGAAAGTCACTGCTGAAATATTGTAGGTACAAACCTACTCGTATATGTATTATTACTAGTATTAATTAATGTAATACAACTACACATACATTGGTATCAGTAGAACATTCATTTGACCGCAATAAAACATTGTCAGTATAGAAGCACAAACTAAATACTTATTAGAGAGCAGAGGCCTACCCTGCCAGTGTCTGTGTTTATTAGAAAATACCTTTTCCTTTCACGTCTCACGTAAGGAATTTTTCTCGTTGGCGGAAATTTACCCTTGCGCACCTGGTTCTTTTATACGCACCGACAAAGCGGGGCCCTTCCTCGCTTTCACCTCGCGTAGTTTCTTCCTTCCTACGAATGCCCTCGGATCCCGATCAAATAAGCGTTATTTATTTAAATGGGGGAACTAATCGAACCTGAGATACAGAACTGACTCGACGGTCGGAACAAATAATTATTTGTACGCAGCGCACCCCACACCTCACAAAAACCATTGTAAAACGAAGCGACATAACGAGCGCCCGGATAACAAAATATTTTTGTCATGAATTCACTTTGATAAATACAGCTTTCAATCTAGAGAAATAAAAATGAGTCAATGTGCGAGTCAACAATGCGGAACAAGTGAAACGTTTCGATAATAAAAAAGGTAAAACGGATTGCTGTCGCCCTCATTTTCAATAAAGTTTGCCGGTAAACGATGGTGTTATTCATATGTGTAAAGAGTTTCCCGTCAGTGATGCTTGCGTTTTCTGATATGTGTATGAGGATGAATTTATAAGTTAATACTTTAAATTAATTTCGTACATATTATGCAACATTATTATATAAGTCAGTAGTTTCGTTGTTGTAATATCAATAGTTTCGTTGCGAGATTGAAGTCTCATCTCTTTTGCCAGACTTGCTGAGCCATTTATGCAGAATGTATGCAGACGTCGCAATCTGAGGGAGGATTGAGCCCGTGCCTATTCTCGCATCTCGGAGCAGGCCACTGCGGCGGATCTACCGGACTTCGATACACAGATTCTAGTATCTCGGCTTGTTCAAACTGGATTAGTTTCCGTGAGCCATGCGGAATGGGATTGGGATGAATTTAGCAGTCACTTTACGGTAACGATCCGAGATAAAGGGTTAATCCCTTATACGTTTATGTATTTTTTCCTGCATTGTGTTACAAAACATAACTTATCATTTTCGAAGCCTTCAGATATATACTAAGCATATGTAAGTAGGATTCAAATACGTTTTACTACGTAAAGCAAAAATATAAAGAGCTTTCGGGATATTTGTCCCCCTGGCAGTAGAAACTACAGGTTGCTGGTGTGCTTTCTTAGGGAACTGGGACGACGCCTACAGGACAGGGGCCTTGATCCCCGCTCTGGTTCATTCCTGGAGCAGAGACTGTCCATCGCGATTCAGCGCGGAAACGCTGCGAGCGTGATGGCCACCTTTGCTTCGGGAACCAATCCGGGCGGTTAAGATCGGTAGCTTAATTCTTATACCTAAGGTTTTTTTTTAGGTTTAATTTTATTTAAGCTGATAGGTATTATAAAATTACTTTTACTTATTTATTTTTAAGACGTAGGTAGTTTGTAGTCAGTATTATTCTTAAGTAGTTTTTGTATACGTAAAATAAAATCTAATAAATGACATGGTGACTAATCACCTAAGCTAATTGTGGTTTTGATGTGATATTACATAGATTTTTATTATTAATACACCAATCTAGTTTTAATCAATTACCAATGCAATTGTAGGCCCATATATTCTACAAAAATATTTTTATTTGTTTAATTTTAAAATACATTTTACAGATACTCAAATAAGTTTACCGATCTGAGCAAATATTGCTTGCGGCTTTTAGGGTATGATAATTGAAGCGAACGCATAAAATAAATCTATAACATATAAATAACACGATTATGAACTAATAAGAGTTTCAGAAATATTTTTAAGGTATCTGGTAGCAACTAGTTGAGATACCTAGAAGAAGGTACCTACTTTAAATTTCTATAATTCTTAAATTGATTTACGATCACCAACACGCTAGCAATTTTAAACATCGCTTTCAAGTAGTTGCTTACTTTAAATTAAGTAAGTTTTAAGCTGTCAGTTCTACTTAGTCAGTACTCCAGCCAGTAGATAATTCATTCAGGCAATTTAAGTATTTTAAAGTAATTACCTTTAATATCAAAATTTTGTCTGAATTTCGAGTATGCATTTAGATGTAGATACGAACATTCCGACGTCACGAACATTCACGGTGGAAGTGAATCGCGAATCCATTGCATTCAGAGTAAAATCTACATATCGGCTAAGCAATGCAGCCGACAGTTCCCGGCGTCGAGGAGACCATTCGATCGTCGATGAAATGGTTATTGCCAAATCCAAGTCGAATGCAGGCATGGAAATAGCCGATACCAGACAACGTCGTTTACATACATGCAAGGTGCAGATGTGTAGCAATAGAAATGCAAACAGAGCCTCGCGATATAATTGCTTAAGACGAATACATATATACAGTTCCTAGTTATTTACTATCACATTTACGACTCGCATGAACGTTTTCACTCTTGTGTCATTGTCAGATTTAGGTTATCGTCTTTTCGGTGGACATTCATAAAGTTAAGGAGTTAGTGTACTAATTTTGGGATAAACAATCAATGGTAGAACTAGGTTCCGCGATCCATAACCCTATGTTATAAAATCGTAGCATAGATTTATACAGCTATTAACTTTTGAAAGTGGACATATTTTGTTTTTCCGACTGATAATGACCCGCTTAGAAAATTAAATAATATCACATAATTTAAAGATGTCTATCCTTATAAACTGTGAAATTACATTTAAAGTGACATAATTATTTCTGTAAATACTATCGAATTACAAATCTGTGGTATATGGGAAGGTTAGGGGAACAGGTTAATAATTATGAAATTGAAAAAAACCGTCATTTTTCATCTCTTGCATATGAAAGTCAATTTAAATTAAGTTACATATTTATGTTTGTGGTATGGTCTGGGTGTGACTAAAACTCTCTAACTGTTTGGTAGTTACATAGGTATATATATATTTCAGTTTTCGGTTTTCGTCAGCGGAGTGATAATCAACATTTTTTACTATGTAGATGACTACATAACTACTACATAAAAATAATAAAATATACATATATACTTGTTTCTTTATTAATATACTTCATTATATCATGGAATTCCTTTTCAAAGTTTATAAATATAAAAGCAACTTACTAGCAAAAGCAGCTTTCGCTGTCAATCAACCTGTCCAATCAAAAACATTTTTTCTTAGTTTGTGAAGAAAATTTAATCGTATTTTGCTATAAGATCGCTTATAGAAGTTAGAAATTCAAAAGGAACTGCAATGAAAACTGCGGTTACGGAAGACTCTTTGAGCAGCCGAGTTTTAACAAACTAGTGCAAGTCCTGAACGCAATGTAAATGTCAAGTTTAAAAGGAAAAACAGTATCTATTTAAAATAATGAATCACCAAAACAACTTTTTTTGAGAAACGAAGTCTCAACATGTTCAAAAGAAAGATGCTATTGATAGACAAAATGAGGATGTATTCGACAGGTTTCACCTAAAAATACACCCTCTACCTGTGACTGTCGTGAGATATTGAAAATCGGGCCCCGGGCTATCCGTTTGACCTTTTTTATTGGCAACATTTTACCCGTTCCGCATGTTTGAGCGTTTGAATGGAACTGCTCGTGTTGTCAAATTGCGCTGATATTTTAGGCGACGCACACGCCAAATTACGGTGGCTGCCGGTGCTCCCATGTTGTTAACAAAATCTCATTAAAACATTTAATTGTTTCATGTCAGTATATTTGACTGGATAATGAAAATTTCGCAAAGAAGTTGTGGAGTGGCGGTGGATCGTTAGAAGATAAATGACAGGAAACATAGTACACTGGCTTGATGATATACCTATGTAATTATTTAAAACAGGTACATTCAGGGGCATAAATATAATATACAATTTTAGACTTTATGGACCAGACATAAGTAAATAAATGCATACATATTTTTGCCCTTGACTGTACATAGACGCTTCTAGAGGTTTCCACCGACCACATTTTATCTAGCATCTCATTCTAACCAACAAGTGTCAAACTGACAGTTTGTCCAATAAAGGCGGCGACATAAAGTTAAAACTTTTATCAATCGTAGGAAATATTCTGTTGTGGACGAGCTTAAGTAAAATATAACATCTTTAATGTCTACCTACACACACACGTCATACAAAATTACTGCCAGTGGCAATATAGATGACCTCTTATGATCAAATTGTCAACAATAGGAATAAATAGTAGTATACTTAATTATTGTATTTATTGCCCTTTGCTTGTAAAATAGGTGGTGAGCAAAGGCCTCCCAGCTGGTCCTGCCTGAATAACATAACAACATTAACAAAAATCAAACAAAGCACATGACAGCATATAAAAGAAAAAACTGCACATGTACCGTGGCGTTCAGAATTGCATGGACGATTTATCAATGAATCCATTCATAAACTGTCCATGCAATTTTGAACCCGATTGTACATAGGAGAGAGGCGAAATGATAGAAAAGGAAGTTCGTGAGACAAAGTAAGATAATAGCATTTTTATTTCTTTCCGTAGCGTAGGCACCTATGCAAATTGTGTTCAACTGTCCATTTAAAGTATCTAACATTGTTTTTTTTTCTATAAAGGCACACATAGTGAAAGCAAAGGATAAATTATTACAGATGTAGTGCAAAATCTTTGTCCTACGTATTTTCACAAAAACAGCCTAGAGTTAATTCAAAATAAGCTTTGATTTACCCGCTATGATGACGTTCCAAATTGGCAAGGTTACTGCAGATGCTCTAAGGTATAAATGGTTTTTTGGTGGTTGGACCTTCCCATATATGTGTAGATATATTTCATATTCGCTCATGAATTCGCCTATTGCTTAGTGCACACACAAATGAGTTAATGCGTAGCCAAATGTGAAGTGCTTCTGATAGTCAGAATTAATTTCAGTTTAATTGTTTCTCGCTGAATAGACACCTATTCAGCGTATATACATAGGTACCGCAATTTTAGATTCTTGTCACAATAAGTTTGCAACGTAAAAAATTACATTATAGACGTATATTTGGAGCAGGACGTATACAAATAGGTATTTTATGGATACTAGAATATTAGAAGAATTATTTATATAAAAAAGGGGGTTTATTAAACGGTACAATTAGATATTAGTAACTACTAAAGTTACTACATAGTTTAACCAACACATTCAAAAATATTTATAATTATATCTCTTTAAAACGCATTGCAATGACCTACCTAAATATGTACCTTTAACATAACGTTCTGGTCTGGCCACGAAAGTTCCTAGCACTCTGTAATCACATTAATTATGTACGCGCAACGCCGTAGCAAGGAATAATAGCCATGCTTATTCAGTTAAAAAATACTAACACACTAGAGAAAAAATCTGCATACTTAAACAACAACAACGTGGCCACGGCCAAAAAAGTTTTCATGCGAGTTGTATTTTACAGAGAAAGTCCGCAAATCCGGTAACCATAGCTTGAAAAACTAAGCAGCCATAAAACCGCCTAGCACTGTATCTCAGCGGCGACACTTTGCAAGTAGTTTACGAGGAATCTAGTCCACATTACTAGCGCAGCGGGAGCGGGTGCACTGCGAACCGGTCTGGAGGATATTACTTTAATCGTACAAGGCCTCCGTTATGGTCAAAGTTTCATGGACGTTACCAGCCGCAACTCGCCCGCTTATTGCTCCCGTTGGTTGTTACAATTCTCTCTCGTTATAACTCCGCCGTTTCTTTTCACTCGCCAAGAAAAGAACGTTACGTATTAATTTTTGCATCTACCGAGCCAGCCGTTTACAAGGCAGGTAATTTTGTTTCGTCGCTAAGTAACGTTTTAACGGAAATGGAGGAAAAGATCTGATAACAAAAGTGCTATTTCAAGAATACGGTTCCATTGTAACATTTAAACTTCAAAGCAGTGCCTCCTGATCCAATCTTACGAATTACGAAAAAATATTTTGTATTTCATGAATATTAGGATAACCTTACCCGCAATTTGAGTTGAAAAGTTATTCATTAATTTAAGGTAACGGCATCGATTAACGGCGTAGTAGGAATTTTCAAAACCTGTCAAAAAATAAGCATTTGTGGATACCCTGGATTATATATTTTATATTTTTTTATATGCGCTGTTAACGATGCCTACGCATTGCTTGTCCTGTTTTATATTTTTTATTTCCTTTCCCCGGTTTTAGAGCAATTGCGGGTAAAAACACTGGCATATTTGCAAACTAAACATTATAAGGTAAGCTAGCCATCATAACAACAAACAACTCACAAATTAGAAGCACAAATCTCCGCCGAGTTTGCCACTAGATAAATAAAACTGTTATGTTCCACCTAATTGCCTTCATTTGTTGCGAAGTTAAATTAGAGTGTATTTATTATTGCTCCTCCCGGGAAGTTCGCTCGTCAGCGCCGCGGCTTACTTTACATGGCTCGCCGTATTACCGTTCATTTCCCTAAATCAAAGTTGAATGAGGGACATCTTGATTTGCTTATAAATAATTCAGATTCTAATTAATTACATTAAACATGCAATGAAATTGGGTTTGTTTGCGGAGCCGATTATACTTAGCTTTTCTGTTTTGTATGTATTTAGAAAAAAACTGTAAGAGTAGATTGTATAAATTTTAAAGTAACAAACGAAATATAAGTATGTTCAGATACCTAGAGCAAGTTTTAGCATGTTCAATTCTAACAAAAAACGACTCATAATTCCGCACTCATTGTCATCATTAAGTCATCAGCCTATATTACATCAGAACCTACATACACAGGTAGACAAAAGCCTCTCCTATTACCTAATAAGAATATGCACGCATTAGGAGGTAAGTGCTAAAAAACGCACCCTTGGCAAACGGGTTGCCAATCTCAGTAGTGCGTCCACTATTATGATACCCATCATCTACCTATCTTAAATACACATATGGTCAGTGACACTTAAATCCCTTAGTACACTTTGACTCTTAGGACACCCAGGTGGTTATGGCCAAGAATTATAAATATTATAATTGATCGGCCTCCATAGCCTAGCTGGTAGTGACCCTGCCTACGAAGCTGGGGGTTCCGGGTTCGAATCCCGGCGAGGGCATTATTTGTGTATTTATTTATCACAAATATTTGTTCCTTGGTCATGGTTGTCTATCTATTTAAGTATCTTATATACCTATATCGTCGCTTGGTACCCACATCACAAGTCTTAATTGAATTTACCGTGGGACTAGGTCGATTTGTGTAAGATGTCCCAAGATATTTATTTATTTAGTTATCAATGGCCGTTTGAGAATTACTGACATAACTGTAAATTAAAAATGTAATTTTTCTCATCCTGTGATATGAAAAATCATACCTACTACAAAATGTACTCACTTGACACATTATGCAGTCCGCTACGAGTGGTGTCAAAATAACATTAATTCGAAAAGTATCAGTGCTACTCCAGTTGGAGCAGCTGCATGAAAACTTACAAATAAGTAATTCGAACATTGCGGATTTTTTGTGCTTCAGCTACAGGTAAGTATCTAAAAGAAAAACATTCGCACAAAACTTTAGGAAAACTGTTTTCTAGTTCATGATATACCTCTGTAGCCTAGTTGGTAGTGATCCTGCCTACGAAGCTGGAGGTTCCGGGTTCGAATCCCGTCGAGGACATTCTTTGTGTATTTATTTATCACAAATGTTTGTTCCTTGGTCGTGGCTGTGTATGTATCTAAGTATCTATACGTATCTATCTATTATGTATATCGTCGCCTGGTACCCACATCACAAGCCTTAATTGAGCTTACCGTGGGACTAGGTCGATTTGTGTGAGATGTCCCAAGATATTTATTTATTATGTATTACTTATATTGATTGCTAAGCAAAAATCTATTAAAAGTAATAGCATGCGTTTCAAAAAGTAGACTAACTAATAAAAATTTGTATTGACACACCGCACAAAAAATAGGTAATGTTAGTTATGTTTTATGTACCTAATCCTCGTTTACAATTAAAAAATGTAAATACGTCGTAATTAAGAAACCTTTTTATAAAGTAGAAGCAACTAAACATTCCTGTTTTCCAACCATTTAGCACCAAATCTTCTCGCGACTTCAATGTTTGCATAGTTCAGCTGCAAATAAGCTCCCAGCGCTGTTTGTGTATAATCCAAGTCGGCGAAAAAGTAAACAGGCGCCCGGCACGGTCCAGCTAATTGAGCGCATTAGTCATACGTGGGTCCTCGCTGCTTCCACGGCCCTCGCCCCTTATCTCAGTGATTTGTAGTATCGCTGAAACTTAAGTGGCTGCCTCCAGGGTTAATTATAAATTACAACTCCGCAAATATGGAGCGGTTAGGTTGGAACAAGGGTTTAGTTGTTAGATTACATGGGGATTTTCCGAAATTGTTAAAGATATTTCATTAATCATAACGACACAATTTAACATAATTTATAACAATGTATTACAAAATACAAGGTAACTATAAAAACTAAACAAATAAAGTCATACCCTACAATTGCTACGAAGCATTGTCTTGAAGACAATTTTCGGTGCATTGTATTTAGGTAGTTATTTGCGTTACAGACTGCAAGTTTTGTGCCAACCTATTCTGTATAAGAATAAGACACTAAGCACTTAATAATACCCAGAAATAAAAAAATAAAACGATTCTTCCAACAAATCCACTTAGGAAATATTAGATCCCATCATACACATCACATAACCGAGTCCGTTCCTGCTGGAGGTATGGGAGCGGGGCGAAAGGGATAAAAAGTAATGTGATATAACGTGTCTTACATTACAACCATAGAAAACCCTAGGAGTTGTTTTTCGCTTACAACTATGACTCGCCATAATTATATGTATACACCGTACCGCTCCCGTCCCACTCCCTTACGGTAGGAACAGAGTGAGTGAAGCTCATAAATTAGAATAGAATAAAATATTTTTTATTCAGATAAAGCACACATTACGGAACAGCAAAACTAAATACTTACAGTAGAAATATTGTCTGGGTTGGAGAGTAAAAATATTACTATCTTGCGGCAACACTAACATTATCATAATAGTATAAACATATATTTTGATTACTTATTGCGTTAGGATTAAGTGTACATTAAATTTATTTGAATAGTTATTTTTAATGTATTATATCTGTAAACTAATTTCTTTAATAACGGAAATCTAGTATGTTTAGTATGTTACCGTGTTTGTTACTTTCTAGGTTAATGTGCATTAATTACTTATTATAATATGCTATGAGCACGCCTTTTACCTGTACTTAATTTTCTCTATTTTTATATACTCTTAGAAACATTAAGCTCCACGCAGCGGCTATTTTACAAATAAGTAACAAAATACCTGAAAACTCTTATAGTATACTCTAAATAGTGTTAAACTATTTACCCTACAATTTAGAACCACCTTATGGTGAACTTGCTCCTTGGACAGAAGGGTTCGACAAAGAAACAAAATAGTATACCTAATGACTTTAGATATGCTAAGCAATTTGGAGAATTCAATAATTAGGTGGATATTCAGTAGAGGGATTGAATCGCATAATAATTTCACTGCATTTCCACATAGGAAAACTGTTAGGGATATTAGATTATTGTAAATTATAAATTTATGATAAAGCGGAATGGTATTTTTTCACATTTACCTTTAGATTCTTTTAGGGTTCCGTAACCAAAATGGTAAAAACGGTGCTGTCATAGATCAGTCACAGCTGATTTACTTGAAAACTTTAAGTTCTTCAATAATGAATCTTGATAAGAATATAATTATGTGTTGGAACTGCTACAAGAATTATAATACTAGTCTGCTAACTATAGCTGCTGTAGCTGTACTACAAAGTGAAATTTTATTGGTTGTTCTCCGTTTAAGGGCTTGTTTAGTATCAAACAAAGCAAAGGAGCACGCTCTTTCATATTAGTGCGACAAAGACAGTTAGCTGCCTTTCGTTTACGATTGACGATTAAGCGTTAGCGATTGGCGACTTGGCTAAGCACCCTGGTCGGAGTCTGTGGGCAAGTTTGTTCTTGCCAGGGTCACCAATTACTACAGCGACAGGTGCCTTCAGAAACTCCTACCCTATTTACTCAACAGCCTGCCCACTGACATCAGGCTGGGAGCTAATAATAAAGCGAAGTTCGGTAAAAAGCTAAAAAGTCATCCTTGTTAACGATATTCAATTATTTTAGAGCCATTAATATTAGATATTGTACACAAAGTAAAAATAGGTATTGTAAAATTTAATACAAGAGAGTAGAGACTGCACGATCCACAGTTAAACCGTGGAAACTCTTTTGTGGGACTTTGTATTTATGTTACTGTTTATTTTTATGTTAATAAGGAAATAAATATTAATAACAAGAATAACACTTTCTTTTGTTCCTTTTTGGTACGGATTCCAAAAAACGACAGGATACTGACATCTATTACTTCAATCATGTAACTTACTTAGAGGCAAAAGGAGACTAAAATGCCGGTATTCTTCGTTCAGTAGGTTCCTGAAACGAACGAAAGATGTCGCTGGTATTTAAATGACACAATAGTGTCCTCTATCGGGAATTGGTGCACCTCATTTTGCTACAGTAGCCGTACAATCGCGATAACATATATCGGAGCTGTCACGGTGCTCAAAAATATCTGAACAAGTACTCTAACGCGATAACAATTATAGGCGTGCTCAGATATTTTTGAGCTCTCTGGCGGCTCGGATATACAGGGTGTAAGTCTAATACGGGCGAAGCTCTTAACGGGTGCTAGTTTACGACATAATAAGTACATTCAAATAACTTTTACTTAAAATTAGAGCAACTAAATTTTCCATAGAAAATAATTCGGCGCGCAATGTAGAGCAACGTACGCGAGTTAAGCGCTCGTTGACCACAGATTAAATATAAGGAAGATTCCGTGTATTAAGACATACATGAACAAACTATTGTCATCCTTCACCATCTCAAGACGTATTACATAAGGAAAAAGAGACAAATAAAGTAGCTCTACTTGGTCGTGAACTCCATCAAAGACTCCATTTTCTTGAACAATGCTACCAACCTGACTAGATAAAATGTCATTACTATTAGTGATGTCCAGTCTTCATCGTATACTTTTATCGGCAATAATAATATTTTTACCAAATTAGGTAGCGAATACAGTACGCTGGCATCCAAAAAGCTCGGGGTGCTCAATAAAGTGAGGGGATACTTTACTCCGGGGCAAAGACTTCTGTTATATAAGTCGCAAGTCAGACCCCATATGGAGTATTGCTGTCACCTCTGGGCAGGAGCACCTGTATACCAGCTTGCACCCTTTGACTCGGTTCAGAGACGAGCTGTCCGAATAGTCGACGATCCCAGACTCACAGGCGGTATTGAACCCTTAAGTCTAAGGAGAGACTTCGCCTCCTTATGTGTGTTCTATCGTCTGTACAATGGGTTGTGCTCTGAAGAACTGTTCGACATGATGCCAACGTCCACTTTTCATCATCGCACCGCTCGCCACCGACTGGGCGCTCATCCTCACACCTTGCAACCTAAATGGTCGCGCACCGTGCGGTTTCAGAGGAACTTCCTCCCGCGGACGGTCCGTCTGTGGAATGAGCTCCCTGCCGAGGTTTTCCCGTTGGACTACAGTATGGGGTTCTTCAAAAGAGAAGAGTGTACAAGTTCTTATTGGGTCGGCAACGCGCATGTGACACCCCTGGGGTTGCAAGCGCCCATAGGCTACGGTGACTGCTTTCCATCAGGCGGGCCGTATGCTTGTTTGCCACCGACGTGGTATAAAAAAAAAAAAAAAATAAATAAAAAAAAAAAAAAAAAAAAAAAAAAAAAAAAAAAAAAAAAGGAATAAACCTTATTTCCTACTCAGAATCACGATCTTCTTCGATCGTGATTTCAAAATCTACATTTTAGGATAACAATAAAATCACAAAGTTAACGAAATATTTTCTTTAATTAAAATGTCATAATGAGGGTTTCCTAAGACGTATGCCACTAGTTGGCGCCACTTAGCCGTAAGGTCCCGCTAAGAAACACAATTATCTAGCCCAAAAGAAAGCCTAACTAAATGGTTTTTTTTTTTTAAATAAAGTTTAAATTTTTTATGTATTTTTTTTAACTCATACAAAATATTTAAACCAGAAACTATAAACATAGAATTTAGACAAGTTTCTGGACCTGCTCCCGCCCTGGTGATTTCAGAAAACTCTCATTATAACAAGTTTTATGGAACTTATCATTCCTTAAAGCATACCTAGCAATATTGGTACGATGGCTTCTTTATAATTAAATTCATCAGTCTACACAAGTATCACATGAGCGTCATTATTAAACTAAACTTAATTTACTTGCTGGTTGACATGACATTGGATGATTACCAAATATGGTGGGTAGTACGTCAGAATGTAATCACTTATGCGCGTACCCTTGCCTGAAACAACAGCTTAAAATTGTGCGGAGCATATTTTTGAATACTCTTTAAGGCACCAGTCGTCTGCCTTTTTGATATTTTTGACCCATAATAGCCTTTGTTCAGTGTCCAGTGGAAACCTGTTGGACATTAAAAACATCGATTCATTTTTGAGTTGACTATCAATACATTTATCGATATCACGATCGGTCTCTTAAGTACCACACTATGCGATACAAATGTTTGAATCCCACTATTTACTAATTACATTACGAATGTAAATACGAATGGTTTAATCACAAAACTACACATATGTATCCGACAACAAATATTGAATAAGATTTTCAGTTACTTTTACCTTAATAAGGTTCGAAATCTTAAAATTCAAGTCAAAACTAAATTGCCGGTGAAACGTAATGTCTTTATTTTGTTCATTCAGGTAAACCTAGCGGTTTTTACACCCTGGAACCACACAAGTTATCACTTTTATCACATTCCGTGTACTTATCGAACAGAAATATACATGAAAAGCTTTATTTTAATCACTTTTACTATTTGCGGTTTAGGTGCACTAGTATACCCAAACAAAGATCGTTGACAGGCATTGCCGGCGTCACCCACAGATAAAATAGACTCGGTCTATAAATTTAATATGTCTATGTCGTTGACAGCTAATTTCAAAAGCAGATGACATAACTGCCATGTCAATAATAACAAATGTTCGTACCTACATTGCTGCTCCGATAATCTTAAAAAAATTCTGTGGGGTCTAAATTAAGAGTAACTTAAAAAAAACCGCGAACATCGAAATTCGTAAATTCCGAGGATTTTTCTCTGTCACTTTCGAACTTAACGAAAGCGTAGAGTGATAGAGACAAATCCTCGAAATTTACGAATTTCGTTTTTCGCGGTAGGGTCGCTGATGACGATTATGCCATAGTTGAGTTCACAAGTAAGGTTATGTTAGCATTTAATCTATACTTAAAGCAGTTTATCCCGCGCGCACTGATATATTGGAGCGAGCGCGATGGAATACTTTCCACTTTCACACCGAAACCAGAAATATTTATGAGGGTATTTACTTAAAGCCCTGCTAATACATAGGGTAAACATGACAGAAAATGAAAGAAATAAATCAATTATTTTCTTTATTAAAAAAGACCTTTATAAATATTCGGCTAACAAATCCGTTATTCTTTGAATCGAATACAACCCTTCTCTAAAATAGACATCACAGATAAAAATATAGACACTGAATTTCTTTTTGCCACTAAATTATCGTTTGGTGTCTTATCAAACGCTGTCTAGCTTCGAAAGCAGTGAATTAAGTCATAATCTAGAATGGGTAATAAAATAAATCAAAACCATCAAGATTTCTGCAAATAAGTAGGTGATTGGGCTAATTTGTGACACTTAAAAGTTGTGAAACTTGATCTTGTAAAAGTGTCGATCAGGTGAATTCAGGTGTATGATTCGAAGCTTCCTTACTACTTATGCTTATCTATAAAAAAACATATTCTAAAAGCTGTAGAGGCCACCAATGTGTATGTTTTAACCCAGTTTTTAATCAATACTCAATACAGGTAGGTACATGAATTGTCAAACAATGTTATGATATGTTTTTAGTACAGCCTCACTTCCTTATTCTACACGAATGTAGACAATTGAATAAGTGAGCAAAAAGTGATAATTATAAGGTGCATAAATAGGTCAGTTACATAATAGGCACCCAAATATTTTAAAGGATAGGAAGGAACGTAGGTATGTTACATTCCATATATCAAACAACAACAAAGGAAAAAACATGTAAGGATTGTCTTAAACTGATATAAAGTTGTTCTAAAAAATGAAAAATAATCATTTTAACAAGTTCTACACATTTGATAACTCATTATATTTGATTAAAGGTAAACCATGTGATTTTTATGATTATGACTAGGTACATATTTTGTTACATACACAATGAGGAAACTTTTCAGTAACAGGTCATTAGGTATTGTCTCATAGTAAACATTTTTATACATAGATATTCTAAAGTCGATTAAGAGAAAACTCACACTAGACCATACCGAGTCCGAGTCGAGCTATCCGAAACTTTGTACCTAATCATCAGAGTAAATATAGTAACATCAACGTTTTAAATATTAGATGTCATATACCAATATGGTATACAACATAGTAGTGTTACTATTTAAAAACACAATGCAAAAATATTTAATAATGCAATTTGAGTTTTTCCACAAAAATATGTAGTAACATCTAGTTAGTCGAAGTGTCGGCAGGCCCGGCCTCGGCATGGTCTAGTACAAGTCATCTCTGAAACAATAATGGTCTAACTAAGAGCAATAGCTAAACATCATTTCTTAATAGATAGGTAGGTACTAATATAATAATAGGCGACAGTATATAAAACGTGCTATTATATGCTTATGTACTTTGATGACTAAAATACAATATTTACACTATTAATTATAAGCCTTGCGTTTAACCAAGGACAAAAATGTCATAGCCGCCTAAAATGGTTTTTAACCTAACTAGATATAAACAATTTGCATGAATTATTATTATAATATACATTTATATATTTATGTACTTATCTGTGATCATGTAAATGAATCTACTTCACAACATTCATTATTATTTAAATCATCACGTAGAGGACTCAATGATAGTCTGTGATGTTAGTTACAATATTACTTAAGATAATTAAAAAGTTCTAAGCATATTTATATCGTTTTAGGCTGATTGAATCTGGACAAAAAATATTTATTCCATATCTATAACTCGACTACTTTCATTTATTGTAAGTTATTGTATATATAGGTGCTTGTAAGGTCTACGCGCATATTTTCGTATCGCTGTTACTTACCTATTTAATAAAATATCATGTATATACATATATATGGGACAATCTTACACAAATCAACGTAATCCCACGATAGGTATTATGTTCCAAAGGCTTGTGTTGTGGGTACTAAGCGACAAAACATTAGATTCTTAAATATATTGAATACAAACATAATTGCACTCACCGGGATTTGAAACTTTGAACCCGAACCTCCAGTTTCCAAGGCAGAATTACTACTAAACGTGCGTTTAAACCAAAAGAGCATTCGCTGTTCTAGCGCCCGTTCTACGAAATCAACCAATCACGTTTTGTGTACCGATCGAATTTCGTAGAGTGTGAGGTTAGAACAGCGTTAGAATGCTCTTTTAGTTTGAACGCACTTCAAGTAGACAACGGAGAGCCATAGATTAATTTTAAATTTGTTACAAGGAAAAACAGTGGTGTTCTCAGTATGTTAATTTGTTAAATTCCTGCCATAATTAAAAATCCATTAATAAATTATACGACTAATGTAAAGTCCTCAGTTTTTTTTAGATTAATTGTTGAGCAAATACGAGTAAGTACTGTATGGCGACTTGTATGGCGACGTACATTTTCATCAATATATATCTACTTATCTATTTAGGTACGTTTGCAGTGCATTAATATAGTATCAAAGCGATCAAACACAATAAAGGTTCACTTTTGACAGTGAAACAATCACAAAATGGTTCAAAACGCTGGTCCTCTTTAACAGATGAATGTGGTGATAATATAATATTATTCAAACTTATTTGGGGCATTCATTATGCGATTGAGGCCTTATAACTATTAATACCATTTCAGTTATTATTAATTTAAAATATTTCAAATACATACCAAGGTGTCCTTTAGCCATTGAACAAAGCCGAAATGCCTACATTTAAATCCGTTAGGGTATTTGAAATAATATGGCCCTTACGAAGAAATTAAGAAAATTTTTACTGTCTGCTTTTAGTAGCTCCTAAGGCAATACTGTCCACATAATAGTATGAAACCTTCTTTTGAATTGAATTCAATTCTTTTTTTTTATTTCACACCTATTTTCTTTATTTATGTTAGTAATAAAATTATGACTTTTGACAAATGTCAGCACAGGCAAACCTATTTATATTGTTATATTTAAAAAATATGAACATTAGATCATAAACTGCGTAGTACTGACCTTACATGGGGCTTCAAGTGTTGTCCAATGGCAACGGTATAGGTAATAGATGTTTCACTAAGACTAAGAAAATCGTTTTGTACACATTGAATTTATGTGAATTTGGCCTAATTTTATTAAGCCCAGTACAACAGCTACGAATGGGTTATACGACCATTTTAACAATTTATCTACAAAGATTTAGCACATTTTAATTTATTTGACATGTTTACGACTGTAATATTAAGTCGTTTGCGAGACGAATTATTATAATCTGCAGCCTAAGTACTTTTGGCTAAATATGTAGGTACACGCATTTAGTCCACACTGAAAATACAAAAATACTGCACGGCACTGAAGGTTTTACAAGTATTTGAAGCTATAAAAAGTCGGTACCTAAGACGGCCGTAGTATGTAAACCAAAGTGGTTGTAGTGTTTCAAGTAAAAAAATTAGAATAAGGTCCTGTTTCACCAGCTCCGAATAAAATATCTGTCAAATAAAATGTTAACTGTCCTTCTTTTTTAAATCCCTGGGGAAAAGGATAGTGATATTTTTATCTGATAGATAAGTTTATTTATCCGGGGATGTACAGGCGTAAGTGACATAATTATACTTATTTACAACTTAGACTGCCACCAAACAGAAACATTGAATAAATATAAAATATGAAGTTAAATTGCTGGTTAATATTCCTTATTTTTTTCTTGCATGTCGATAGAATTTTATAATTAGGGGTCGGAACTACGGGTGCAAAACTTTAACAAAACTTCTCAAGTGGCCTTGACATAGCACATACATCCATAAAATATACAATTCTACACACCCACATGTTGAAGATTCCGAGACAGGGAATAAAATTAGATTCAGATTTTTCAATAATATTCGTATTTTTCTTGGCTAAAGTGTTCCCATAATATATGTCAATTTTAACGTTTTGTTAAAGTTTTGCACCCATAGTTCCGACACCTATTTATATTGCTTAAAGACATAAATCAATTCATTAGGGTGGATCGTTTTTTTTTTATTTTTGGGTAATTATAAAATAATCTTTACGAATCGATACTGTGCGGCTAGAAAAACAAAAAATGTTATGACCATTTTTGAATATTTTATCATTATGGACCCCATATAGAAGCCTGAAGATCGGCCTTATTTTTAAGGTTTTTTTAAGAAAACGGATGAGCAAGGATATTTTCTGTTTTAATTTTATGGATAAACAAAATAAGATTGTTTTTCATAAATTTAAGGTTTGTGTGATTTAATTATATGAAAATTGTTCGCAGTATCTCCAAAAAATAATTATCAACTTTGAGGCTCTTGGGGCAGTACTTCCCGAATGATTATCGGAAAAAGATATATTGTTAAAAAAGTTACTTTTTAGACAGGTTATTCCTATACGCGGCCCTTTCAGAAAATCCTGAAAAAAAATTTTGGTCCATACAATACATTGAAGTATGAAAAAAAAATTTTTTTTCGGATTTTTGGAACCGCGGGCCAATAGAATGATAGTCGTAAAAAGTAACATTCTTTAACAATATACCTTTTCCGGATATTCATTTGGCAAGTACTGCCCCAAGAGCCTCAAAGTTGAAAACCAGTTTTTGCCGATACTGGTTATAATTTTCATATAATAAAATTGTGCAAATTCTAAATTTATGACAAATAATGTTATTTTGTTTCTACATAAAAATCAAACCGAAAATATACACGAACTACTGACTTTTCTTAAAAAAACCTTAAAAATAGAGTCGATTTTTGGGCCCATAAACGAAGTACAAAATAAAAGTAAATACAAAACCGGCCAAGTGCGAGTCGGACTCGCGCGCGAAGGGTTCCGTACCATTATCAATTTATTATTAAAAAAATACAGTTAAATCAACCTACCTCAAAAACTATAAGAGATAATTTAATCAAACCAAAAATCGTTGATAGAGTTTATTAATGCGCACAACATATATTTTTTTTAGAATTTTATATTGCGTAGTTTAAAAAATAGAGGGGGGGGACACATTTTTCAGACTTTGAGAGCTGATATCTCGAAACCGATTTGCTTAAATAAAAATGAGATTTATGAACCTTCATATCATTTTCAAAGACCTTTCTATTAATACCCCACACGCTTATATACAACTAAAAAAAAATTTCTATCCCTCAGTTACATGTATGGAGGGCCCCCACCCCAATGGTTTTTTTTACAATTTAATATCATAATCCTGTAGCGGTTTATATAACACATATCCTTACCAAATTTCGTTACTGTAGCATTTATAGTTTCCGAGTAAATCAGCTGTGACAGACGGACAGACGGACAGACGGACAGACGGACATGACGAATCTATAAGGGTTCCGTTTTTGCCATTTTGGCTACGGAACCCTAAAAATGATAACTAATAGTATTTTTTGTTTCTCTAGCCACGAAGTATCGATCTATAAAGATTATTTTATGAATTTCCAAAAATAAAAAAATCGATCCACCCTATTAATCATCCCTAACCATTATACTTAAATAAGTATTTGATATATTCTGTGGTATTTGTTCAATTAGCGCCATCTAGCGACCTGCGGTGACAACTCATCGATCGTCCCTCTCCGCATCTATAACCGCCAAACACTTGGCACATTAAACACATTGCATTGATATAAAGCACTTTTTAGAAATAAATTTTATTTAAAATATTATACAATAAAAGCCTTCATTGAATGTACTCCGGAAGCCATCGATCCCGCCGCATAGTTTGGTCCGTCCGAATACAACGAATGAAACCCAGCTCGTCAGGAAGACAAAATACTCCACGACAAGACACCGTACTTTCGAAGCATCTGCATTCTGCAGCAGTAAATTGCCAGTAGGTACTACCATTCCCGTCTAATCCCTTCCTAAACATTTTATGTTAAAACAGTGTATTCTGTGCATTCCTGTGAAGCTCGTTACGCAAATCGTTGTGGCGTTGCTATCACTAGGCCGGATAACTTTGTAGCACTGTAAACTATCTCTCAGCTCTTGTTCATCGAACTCCTAAAACATGAATTCCTGCGCTGCGTTGCCATAATTTCATCGATTTCGATTAAAAGTATTTTAAATTATGGGCATCACTAAAATCAAATCAATCATGTTTTTTTTAAAATTGTGGTCTGGATGCTAGTCTTTTTATTTAAGCCGGTGTGCCAATTATGGTAACACTTAATTTAGCCTAATGTTGGTAGCAATATTTCATTTATACGAACTGTAATTGTATATTATGGGCTTCCGTCTGTTAAACGTAGTGATTACGAGTATATTTTCATTGCGGACACATTAAAGCCCTTCTACACGATCACATTACAAGACCAACCGCCAACCATCCTTGATCAGATTGATATAAAAATTGACCCAGTAGAACACAGTTGACCAAACTGTTAGGTATTTGATTGATGTCGACGGTCTTGGTCAGTAGCACATCCCTTGCGACAGGCTGCGTCAGAGGTTGGCCCTAACCGTCTGGAACTCAGTTGGTTGACATGAATAGCTCAGTGGCTGTTAATACTAGAAATCTGCAATTTAGTACAGTTATACATATTAATCATGCCGACAAAGTGGTACAGTAAAAACAAGAAAAAATAGTAGGTATGTATGTACATTACGAAACATGTTTTTGCACGTGTCTCGTACCACGTTTTTTAGTGCAGATGGCCCTCCGAAGTTTTGGACCTGACGTAAAATGACACACTTCTCGCACTAGAGCCTAAAAAAAGCACCATCCGTAAAAATAATTTTTTTTCGGTCACCTCCTCAACTGGTGAAGTGGGAATGCTTTTCTTTATTTGCTGTAATCCTATAGTGTGGGGTATCATTATAATAAAATAGGTCTCTTAAAAAAAAATAAAGGTCTTAAATGAAAGTTTTTTTCTAAAGTCAATATTTTCGGAGTTAATCGCTCCAGAAAAAAAAATTATATCCCCCTCCTGTAACTTTTGATCCGTAGGTCCAAAAAATATGAAAAAAATCAGCAATAGTGGGCTTTTAGAATACTTTAAAACAAAACTATTTGAAAATAGTCGGCCTAGCCGTTTTTAGCCAACTACGGAACCCTACACTGGCATGGCCCGACATGCTATTGGCCGGTTTTATTGAATTTTTTTATATCACTTGTCTTCTAAGATTATGACTTTTGAGAAATGCAGTCATTGCCAAGCCTAATCGAAGTTGCGATGCCAGTGTTCAGTAAGTTTCCTTTTGTTGTTTGATTATTGGAAACAAATATTAGAAATTTAGACTTTCTTTTCTTAATTTTGTTTTAGTTAAAAATATTTTTGACGTTAAACCATTTTTAAGTACTTAATAAGCTTACGCTGGGCTTCGGAGTTGTCTTAAAGCTGAAATCACTATGTATCATTCATTGATAAATTATGTTAGATGTGCCCTTTTTCGTTAGGACGGCAGATGTTTAGGTCTTACAACGGGAGCATGTTCGCGTTGTGCACCTACTAGCGCCATCTAGCGACCCTGCGGCGATAACACACTGATACTTTGAACACTATTAAATTTAATCGTATGGTTAGGGACAATTTAATTGATACAATTATCTTAAGCACGAAATTAAAACATAAATGGACATCGGACGTTTCGCAACGGAGACATATATGTGCATGCTTATTAATTCTTAATACCTCAGCTCTAATTTTGAAAAGTGTTAAGAATAAAAGACTTAAATCCAATACCTATTCAAATACGCTGGAATTCAGTTGAGCAACTTTGGGCCTTGTTTTATTAACCGCGATTTAACCGTGCTCGACTAGTTACGTCGTTTTTGGCACAACACAAGTTTCACAGAAAAAAAACGTAAGTACCTAATAAACTCCAATGCGCTCATCGTTAGATCTACTCCGACGCCATCCGCCTAGATGGTCAGCGGCAATGCAGTAGACTTTTAAGTAGGTACTGTAGGTAGCAATATCTCGCCACCCAAATCCCATAAAAGCCCCAAAGAGTGAATCGATGTTCCCTTGTTCTCGGCAAAAAAAGACACGTTTAATAACGTAGGTACAGTCTAAAAGTTCTTTATTCCCGTGTCACCTACGCTGAGCAAGTGTTTTCAAGTTTTTTCTTCACCGTAGTGACTCGCGCCATCAATTCTTCTGCCCACCGGTGGGCTGTGCGATCAATCGTCGACGGTACCATAATGCACTGCATACCGCCGAATTCGCACGCCATCTGTAACGATAACAATCAGATTATTTAAATTGTATATAATATTTTCGCAGTTGAAACAGCGGGATGCTGGGGGAAGGACGCGAAATTGCTGGTGCGGTGACATAGGGCGTCGACTCAGACAAAGGGGAGAAGACCCCCGCTCAGAGTCGTTTCTGGTGCAGAGGTTGACCATAGCCATCCAACGCGGAAATGCTGCTAGCGTTATGAGTACCTTTGCACCGGAAGCGTTAAGGAGCTCTTACCTTTGACTACGAGTATCATTACGTATACCAATTTGTTTAGTGTTTAATTTTTTATTTTATAAATTATTGTTAGTTTTAATTTATATTATATATTTATAGTAATGTTTTGGAATAGATTTGTATATAGATAAATTATATTTATGTAATAAATAATAAATCGAATTGTAGGTATTAATCTATATTATATAGTTGGGGGCTATTTGCTTAGGTATTGATTTATTTACAGGTTAATTAGGATAATTTATAGTGATATTTTATATTATTATAATAGGTACATATTATAATAATATAAAATATCATTAATAATATGTCTATCTTACAACTCTTTGAACATGCAGTACCCTACTGCTACACAGTAAGTAATAGTACCATTTGTTACAAACCTATAACCTGCAATACTCGTCTACATGCAACATGTAACCTTGCAACAGCGAATGAACCGTGAATATTCTTTACGTAGTTCAATGATAGAGCTGCGACGGTAATGATTGAGTCAGACCTATATTCAATAATACGATATGACACACAACTATCCCGCTCGCGTTGCTCGTCGAGCGGCAACCCGTTGGCGTATGCCCGCCGTGTGGGCACACCGGCCGAATATGCCGATACTGCGCAGTAAAACCCCCTATGCTATTGGGTGTTTTTCCATTAGCCTGCATGGCCGTCCAAAGGCACCGGCGCCGTGATGTCGTGTTTCCACTGCGCCGGTTGTCATGTCGGTGCTCCTCGTTCCTCTACCCGCCCGAAGCACTCACACGGGCACAATATACAACACGATGTTGCCTGGACGGCAACGACTGAAAAGCAGCCCCGGCAACGGTAACGGTGCCAGCGACACGTACCGTGCCGTTGCCGGTAGGTAAGTGGAAATGCGAGCCAGACATTTACATAGGTTTTTGCTTCACCGGCTAATGGAATATCGCCTATATGCTCACCCACAGACCAACCACCTACTGGCGCCCGGGGCCATCTCCCACAGGAAGTGGTTGCCGAACTCGACGGATGGCTACTAAAGTTCGTGGAAAAGCCTTATACTCACCCGATAGTGATGTAACAACGCTCGGTCGGTGGGCACGCCCACGGCGCTAGCGCCCGGGGCCATCTCCCACAGGGAAGTGGTTGCCAAACTCGACGGACGGCTATTTTATTTCGTGGAAAAGCCTTATACTCACCCGATGGTGATGTAACAACGCCCGGTCAGTGGGCACGCCCACGGCGCTGGCACCCGGGGCCATCTCCCACAGGAAGTGGTTACAGAGCTCAACGAACGGCTACTTTTTTTCGTGGACAGGCCATACTCACCCGATAGTGATGTAACAACGCCCGGTCAGTGGGCACGCCCACGGCGCTGGCGCCCGGGGCCATCTCCCACAGGAAGTGGTTGCCGAGCTCGACGGACGGTTACAAAAGTTCGTGGAAAAGCCTTATACTCACCCGATAGTGATGTAACAACGCCCGGTCAGTGGGCACGCCCACGGCGCTGGCGCCCGGGGCCATCTCCCACAGGAAGTGGTTGCCGAGCTCGACGGCGTCGCCGGGCCGCACGGCGTACTTGCTGCGGTGCTTGAGCGCGTGCGGCGCGGCCCAGCGACGCGTCTTGCGTGACGTCAGCAGCGGCGCAGGTGCGTCCGCGTCGTCCTGGAAAAAACATGCAACACGTTAAATAAGAGAGGAATGAGTACATTGTGCATCAAGGGAGGTAAGTACGGGATTGCCAACGAGAGTGTTAGAAGCCCGATGCCGTAGGCGGAGGGCTTTAAATGACTCGAATTAGTATTCCGCTTACCGACCGCATACAAGGTTTTTCATCATTCATCACACTTGCCGAAAAAAAAATAGTTTTAAGGCACAGTGTTATTAAATGACGTACTGACATTTCTATTACTCCTTAGGGAATTTCACTTTTATCTTACTTCCCGCTATGCATGCAAGCAATGGCGCGCCTTAGACAGCAAGTGTGATGAAAAGGTATTTACCATGTGTACGTAAACCGATGGAAACGCGGAAAGCGTGCACTTGGAATACGCCAATATTAATGATTCGATTTCTAATATAATCAATTTCAATTGTTTCAAGCGTAATTCTCGTCTAAAATCTCAAATTGAAAAAGGCGGTCCTAAATATGAACGACTCTTTCTATTTGAAATGTATGGTGCGCTCGGAACGCGGTTAGCAGCGCTGGCAACGTAACTGGGATTATGCTAGTTATTAATTTATTCTAGATATTTGAGTTGCAATAACCCTCAGTTATATATATACAATGTTACCCTCACCTCCCATCGCAAATACAAAAAGGCGTTCCTAAAATATGAACGCCGAAGGCGTCTTAGCAGGCGTGTTGTACTATAATTATTATATTTCTAATACAATAATACTGATATACAATTATACTTATGTAGTTATTAAACAGACAAAGTGCTCTCTTCACCTCCCATCGCAAATAGAAAAAGGCGTTCCTAAATATGAACGCCAAAGGTGCCTTCGCGGGCTGTTGTATGGGGTCGAGGAGCTCGTTCTGCAACGCCGGCAGCAGCGTAGTAGTACTTATTCATTATTATATTTCTAATACAATAATCCTCAGTTTACACAGACAAAGTGCAATCCTCACCTCCCATCGCAAATAGAAAAAGGCGTTCCTAAATATGAACGCCGAAGGTGCCTTCGCGGGTGTGTTGTACGAAGCCCGGAGCGCGGTAAGCAGCGCGGGTAATGTGCGCTCGCGCCGCGGCAGCACGGCCTCGTCCACGTCGATGACCAGCAGCCAGCCCGCAGAGGACATCGAGCGGTACAAGCAGTCGTTGAACGCTGCGAATTGACCCTCCGTCCTGGAATCGCAAAAGATTTCTTGGTATGCTTTCGATATAATCAACGAGCTTACCTACAATCAAATTAAAGAATGTACAATTGTACGCATATATTTCAGGTGTTATTGGGACTACCCCGTTTATACAGCGAATCATGTACCATAGTGTGCCCATATATGTACACACAGACGATTCCAATGCCGATGCCGCCTGATGCAAAAGATTGTTCTCCTTGTGAACAACGGAGCAGAGAAATGACATAATAAATGTAACAAAAATTATATGGTATACGGAGTGAACGATATGAAGTGTTATCAAGTAGATTTTATTAAGTCTGGTGTCAAAGTAATAGCGGCTTATTATCAAAAATATGTTTTGGACACCGCATTGAAGTCTTAGGCACGCAAACACATCGCAGTCCTTTGAAATTGGTAACACTTCATATCGTTCACCCTGTAAATATAATAAAACGATTAAACTCACGTATTTTTAGTCACTACATGCAACATGTTTCGGAGAGCCTAGGGCTACTCTAGTCATAGGCACGTAAGTTTAATCGTTTCATTATATGTATAAATCTTTTCACTTTCGTGAGACATATAAAAAAATATGTCTCACGAAAGTTTAAATTCATAATAATATGGTATTTTGAAACGTACTTAGGAGCTTGAAACACTGACACTTACCTGATCTCTACTTTGGAAACTAGCGGCAGTTTCCACTGCAGCAGCGTAACCAGACCTTCGCGCTGGTATTGTTCTAGCAGACAGGCCACAGAAGCACTCAGCGAAGCATTGTACATGTAGAAGTGGCTCGCCCCCAGCAGACGGTTTAGCTCAAACCACTCCACTAGCCAGTCATCCCGGGCGTAAGAGTAGTGGAATGGTTTTACACAAACGTGTAAGCTTTCCTGAGAAAGAGAAGTGATGACTGATGAACATAGATTTCTTTAGTTGTTATACTGCAAATATTTTTTTTTATTTATCATTTTCAAAACCAAGTTAGCCCGAGATAAATAAGCCGTGTGGTGGCCGTGTGGTGACGACAGAAAGAATACATTTGTCACCACTTCAACTCTGCCATCGGGTGTCGTATGAATCGAATAAGGGATTGAAATATCACTGACCATTCTTTGATAGTACATTGAGGATGGGCAGCCGCGTCATCATAGGGGACACATCACTTGGTGGACACATCGTAGTGATTATAGGCATTTACCTCTTAATGCATCTGTACGCATAGTTAATAGGAGAGGTCTACGTCCAGCAGTGGATTGAGATAGGCTGATGATGTGACTATAAAACGAACATAAACTCATCTCTGGGTCAAACTAATATTAGGATATTACATACTCTTTGCGGGAAGAATATTTCACAGAAAATGCGTTCATCGGTTACCTAATAGTTATAGTACTGACAAAGTTTTTTAGTTAAAAACTAAAAAAGTCCGTTTTTTCCGTTTTTTACGTCCTATGCCGAAATTATTTTTTTTCTTTTTGTTGTAATATGCATTTTCGTATACCTATAAGACCTATATAATATACCAAAATTGCAGCTTTGCAACACTATTTTAATAGTTGGCTGTTTGATCCTCAGCGATGAAAAAAACCTATCATTTTAGTAATTATTATTATTCCACATTGGCTGTAATAGCGCGTACCTCTATGCCGCTTTTTGGCGTGGTGTCGAGCACAGGCAGCAAGTTGGTGGGCGGGCGCTGCGTGTGCGCACTCGCCATCACCGCCACCGCCGCGCCCGCCGTCTCCTGCGGCTTGACGCCAGTGTCCCTCAGGCTACATAGCACGTATGTCGCACTGTACTTGAGATTCCAATTTTCTCGGATAGGCTGTAAAAAAAAGATTTTTATGTTAATTTTTATCAGTTCGGTCTGAAATCAGACTTCCCATACGAAAAGATGCTCTGGGTGACTCGGCTGTAGTCCAGCAGGGATTCGGCACGGTCTAAGTATTATTTACTAAGGGTTGATTTTTCAAACTCCAATTAACAGTGTCCGTCAAATAAATTTTAGTCCTGTCATTTTTAGGGTTCCGTAGCCAAAATGGCAAAATCGGAACCCTTTTAGTTTCGCCATGTCCGTCTATCCGCCTGGCCGTCTGTCTGTCTGTCCGTCTGTCGGTCTGTCCGTCTGTCCGTCTCTCCGTCGAACGTGTTTGTCTCAGCCGTTCTTGAATAACTAGGCATCCCTAAATTGTGCATGGCCCGACATGCTCTTGGTCGGTTTTTTTTTGGCTGATAATCTGAAAAAAGGACAGCGATCATTTTAACCAACGGATCTAGGGATTGGCTTTAGATAATTAAATCACCGACTGGTACTGAATACCAATAATTGGAATTGAATTTGATGTTTTTTGTACGCGTTATTTGGATTTATTTTGAAATTGGCGTTTAGGACGACAAGTGGCCGGGTCCAATAATTCACCCTAATTATCCTTCCCATGACTTGGTCTGGGAAGGGTCTGTTAAGACCCTTCGTCCCTTTTTCGCATTACACAGCCAAGATTTATATTATAATAGAAAATATTTCCGTATACTGCAGAAATAATAGGTACATCATGCCCATACACATCTTCTCGAACGATGAAAATAAAATCGAGGATATACTTGTGCCATTATGTGATTTATCCTCAAGTGAACGACATTGTATACCAATCGTCAGTAGAAAAAAAAATGTAAACGAACATAAAAACTTGCATCATTCCACATTCACGCACTTTTAGAACTTAAAACCTTGAATCTTAATTTTAGTTAAAATTATTGATATATTAGTATTAACGAAAATACATATATGTCTGCGAACCTGTTTATAGATTAACGATGGGTATAAGTAAACTCTTTTCATTATAAACAACACAAAGTGTGCTAATACCTTGACTCTAGCCTTAACGGTGAGCGTGCGGTTGTCCAGCAGCCACAGGCGACACACCACGCTGTCGGCGCCGCGTGTCTTGGTCGCCGCTATGATCCGCACCGCGCCCACTGTCCGTCGCTCCACATATGCGGAATATACGAAGAATTTGAACCTGGAATTCAAAGTGTGCTAATACCTTGACTCTAGCCTTAACGGTGAGAGTGCGGTTGTCCAGCAGCCACAGGCGACACACCACGCTGTCGGCGCCGCGTGTCTTGGTCGCCGCTATGATCCGCACCGCGCCCACTGTCCGTCGCTCCACATATGCGGAATATACGAAGAATTTGAACCTGGAATTCAAAGTGTGCTAATACCTTGACTCTAGCCTTAACGGTGAGAGTGCGGTTGTCCAGCAGCCACAGGCGACACACTACGCTGTCGGCGCCGCGTGTCTTGGTCGCCGCTATGACCCGCACCGCGCCCACTGTCCGTCGCTCCACATATGCGGAATATACGAAGAATTTGAACCTGGAATTCAAAGTGTGCTAATACCTTGACTCTAGCCTTAACGGTGAGCGTGCGGTTGTCCAGCAGCCACAGGCGACACACTACGCTGTCGGCGCCGCGTGTCTTGGTCGCCGCTATGACCCGCACCGCGCCCACTGTCCGTCGCTCCACATATGCGGAATATACGAAGAATTTGAACCTGGAATTCAAAGTGTGCTAATACCTTGACTCTAGCCTTAACGGTGAGCGTGCGGTTGTCCAGCAGCCACAGGCGACACACTACGCTGTCGGCGCCGCGTGTCTTGGTCGCCGCTATGACCCGCACCGCGCCCACTGTCCGTCGCTCCACATATGCGGAATATACGAAGAATTTGAACCTGGAATTCAAAGTGTGCTAATACCTTGACTCTAGCCTTAACGGTGAGCGTGCGGTTGTCCAGCAGCCACAGGCGACACACTACGCTGTCGGCGCCGCGTGTCTTGGTCGCCGCTATGATCCGCACCGCGCCCACTGTCCGTCGCTCCACATATGCGGAATATACGAAGAATTTGAACCTGGAATTCAAATATGGAACATGTAAAATACAACAACGAGTAAAGACAGGGTGATCGGAAGACCGATGCAAAGCTTTAAGGTGTAATAAGTATAGTCCATTTAAAACCATTTAAGCCATTGTTGTCTTTGACGAAGTCTGACTTTTTTATTAATTTTTTGGTGTTTTGGCTAAAATTATATAAGTTTCGAAAACGTGTGTTTAACCTTATTATAAGTAAACACATAAAACATATTTTAAAAAATGTAATGACAAAAATAATATATATCTTTGGTCTGTCCCACTACTAGACACAAGCTTGCTCTCGAGTACCTATAAATGGAATAAAAAATATATAGGAAAATGTTCTATTTAATAACACTTTACTAGCGAATAAACAAATCTAGAATATCTAGATCTCCGACTAACTATCTGCTTACCTACTGTATTACTTATTTCACAATGAACACTTACGGCGATACCTGGTTGCTACCGGATAGGCGTAAAAATTGATTTAAGTAAAAGGCGATTAAAGAGATTGAGCGCGTACAGACACGTACCTGCTCAGGCACATAAGCTTCACGCTATAATACACCTTATATTATTACCATAAAAACCTAAAACGTACCTCGTTTTATGGTAGGTACTGAAGAAGATTTTTCTCGTTTAGAGGAAAATGAACCGGTCGGTATTACAGCAGCATAAGAATTTATTCAGAAAATGTTATGTAATTTTATTTGTTAATGGGGATGGGAAAGATGAGATGAGAGATGTGATGTTATTTTTTTTTATCGCGTCGATACCGTGGTAAACTACCTAGCACCGATTTCTTAAAGTAGTATAATCCCATCAAAAATTTTCAAAAATGTAAATCTAGCAATAGCAGGGCATATACTTAAGGGCTTAAAGAAAGTTGTTGCTGTAAATATGCCGAAAAGTCCCATGTGCGATTTATAAGAGCATAAATACCGAATATCTATATCAAATCTACCTACTATATACATACTTGCCTACTAACTAAGGATCGGTTGCACCAAACCAAGGTTAAATCGTTCACTAAAATTTATCGCGGGTATGTTATATAACAACACTGAGTAATCTTAATCAGTCTCTCAAGTGTGATTGGTGCTAACCACGCTCTACGTTTTAATTACCTGTAGTTGAAATCACGATAAAATTTCACAATTGTTTTGTGCATTGCGCATGAATCTTTAATTTCTTCTATGAAGACGTGGGTGCTTAGACAAGTTGCAAATCGCTAGCGCTTCATCGTCAATCGTAAGCGAAAGGCAGCTAACTGTCTTTGTCGCAGTAATATGAAAGAGTGACAGAGAGGGAAAACTACGATACGCTACTAAGCGCTAGCGATTGGCAACTTGGCTACGCATCGTGCTCATTTAATACTTAGTAATGTTCAAATGATCACAATTAAAAGCGTCAATAACAAATTTGGAATGCCAACAGTTTTCAACTTTAGTCGAGTGATCTACTCATACATTAGAAAGTGCCATCAATCACGGCAATGATATATATGATAATGGGTAATTGATAGAATCACACCACCCGTCGAGTCGTAGGGTCGACGGACACTTAAGCGAAACCCAAGGAAACCCTTTTACAATTGCTACCCTTGCATGATTTAGGGATTCAAATTTATTCCTGAATCTGCAAAATGTATACTTAGAATATGTTTAAATAGTGTCTTGCCAATATTTTTAGTATGCTACTATAAAAATAAAGAAAAACTAAGTACTTTTTTATGACATTATTACAAATAGGTATATTCTGGAAAATAAATGTGCGTCATTAAATTACAGCTAAACTCTATCTTTTCAACGTATTTACTTACAACCTCGTAATTATTGTAAAATAAGTATCAGCAACTCAGCACATCACTAACAAACACAGAGCAATTTGCTCTTCAAGCACAAATTCCTAAATACCTCAACAAACGAGAACTTGAACAAAAACACCGCTTTTCTCTGTCGGCTCTTTTTTCATTTAGATAAAATTTTCCTGTTTGAGTAGTCTCGGTTATTAAGAGCAGCCGACTGAAAAATCTCATTTTGTTATGTGCTAAGCCGTGGAGGCTTGCATTTGTGAGATATGAAAGGACCGAGGACCCGACCACGTAATAAGGGGTTTCCCGTAGTTAGATAGAGCGTGTCGAAAGATGAGGAAATTTTTAATACGAGAGTTTCGTAATATTTTATTGTTTCCTTAGAGAATTCTCAAGCATTTTTTTATGAAAATGCACAATATGCACCCATACACTAATGAAATAGAAAAAAACAATGCCCTTTTAATTTAAACATACTTATTATTGCATTATATTTTATTTGGTTATAGGATAATTCAGGAAGACTTTCATGTCATGAAGCAGGAGTCAGACAGGATACCTACTAGGGACATTACTTTTTAAATAGTTATAAAGATCGTTGGGACCTATCGGAGTATCAATTAACTTATACTACCTGTACCTGTGCATTGAATTCAATTAGAAGTAGTTACGTAGTTTTTCTATGATTGCATGTAAAGTGCTCGTCACACACGCCATGCGTTGGAACTTGCATATTTATACAAAATCTGCTTCTAGTATGCAAATGGCGTTCTAAACTACATTTACATACATCATACCATGAGGATTCCATACGCTCAAAGTGGATAATACTAAATTGCTTGCATTTTGCTCATGCCTACTGATTTACATTCACAGTCAGCACCGAATTCTTTATAATCGGTAAACGTATTTGACGATGGCTACCCACCTGACACCTAACTATAAGTAGGGTGGAAGAGTAACCGATGTTAACCTTCGATTCGGTAATTTTCTGTAATGTATTCTCAGTTTATTACATATAGGTACCTACATATGTAGTTACATAGTAATCGTAGACGGTTTCAGAATATTGTGTAAATATGTACAATATAAAGTTTGAGTAGGTACTTACATAAAAGTAATTGTAACATTTTCAGAGCTAAAGCTATTAATCTGACCGCTTGAAACGCTCCAAAGCCCGCATGTCAAAGCGGAATTAATATAGCATTTACGAATTTGTGCCGGTCGGCTATTCCAAAACAAAACCAAGCTTTGAAATCAATCCCACTCGCTGCAACCGCTCGAGGGTATTATACTTAGCGGCTTATTGTATTCAATTTCAGAACAATATACAATTTAACTTACATTAAAATGACCAATATTCATATTCATTTATTTACGCATATTAAGGCATGTATATTGAGTGTCATATCATATGGTGACTGCAATAAGAATACATTTGTCACCACCCTAACTCATCCCGTGGGTGTCGTAAGAGTCGGCTAAGGGATTTAAGTGTTGCTAAACATTTCTTCATTGAAAATTGATGATAGGCAGCAGCATCATGATTATCATGAATCATAGTGGACACACTTCTGCGGTCGTCAACCCGCTTGCCCAGCGTGTCGGTTATGGTCATTTATCTCCTAACCTAATGCGTCCATACGCATAGGCTAAGGGGAAGCCGCCGTCTAGCAGTGGGCTGGGCTGATATAGCCTGATGATGTATGTAAGTATGTTTTTGGGTTTTTTATTTTCGTTTTAACGAGTTTTTACTTGAAAAGCATACAACAATAAATTACATAAAAAAACACACATAAAAAAACACGGCTAACGCTAGCAAAGCCTTCATTAGGAAGTTTAATTCACACGAATTCCGAGACACTAATTAAATTCCTTCACATCTGGCCGACATACGACATGTGCGTAAATATTTAGGTACCTACCAATGATAGCAAACATTAGCATAACATGTTGCTGTCACTGTCAGTATTAGGTAAATTGTAATCGCTATTTTTCACGTCCGCAGCTCGAGCAAATTAAGGCGATACCTGCGTCTTTGAATGCTCAGAAAATTTCAAATTTCTCATAATGTATTTGAAATCTCGAAGAATGACTTACGTGACTAACTTCGTAGTATTTTGTAATACGGAAACGTAATTGGAAACAAATTTCTCGATAGAATTATTTTTCAAAGTCAGGGTGCTTAGACGAGTTGCCAATCGCTAACGCTTAATCGTCAATCGTAAAAGAAAGGCAACTAACTATCTTTGTCGCACTAATATGAAAGAGTGACAGAGAGGGAAAACTACGATACGCTACTAAGCGTTAGCGATTGGCAACTTCGCTAAGCACCCAGATCTTCTTTATCACTAAAATTGATCGCAGGGCTTTGAGTAACGGAATATGACATAATTTACAATTATTGTAAAGGTATTAATAAATTTTAGTTATTTGCTATACGGAATTTTGATTAAAGCCTCAGATTCTCATATTTTTCGTGATTTGTTCAAAAAGTTCAATCCTAATGAGCGTCGAACTGAAAGACGCCGCCCTCACTTATTCATAAGCATCAGGGACAAACAATACTTATGGGCTTGCTAAGTGAGGAGGCATTTATGAATAAGGGCCTTAGCTTTTAACTCATAATCTCCGATATTTTACTGTGTCGTGCCGTATGTTTTCGACTTTTGCACGCGTTGCTTTCGAGCATATGTATTCACACAATTCTCTCTCACTATGTAGCACGTGAAAGCATCCCGCCTTAAGTTTTTAGTATAGTCTCTAGCAACGTCTTCCGGCAATGAATACTAAATGAACGCTATTCTAGTCCACTACAATTGTCTAATACATTTTTTATTTCAAGTGCATTTCAAGGATTCGTGGTGCAATTTATTTCATTACTAAGTAGACAGTCTAATAGAGGCTTTGTGGTCTGGTATTTGCTTAAAGTATGGGAACCGAACACGTGGAACTATTGCCATTTTATAAGTAGATAACGCAGTACCTATTTAATCCAACACTCGTACAAAGTTCACACTTGAATCGTAATTTGTAATATGTTGCAATGTATAATAATCTCAATTGTGATAAATATAGCGTGTAATGATAATGACAAACTACATCATTAATTTTAATATGCTTTGGGTACATTTTTTTGTCTTGAAACTACTAGCAATTATTGATTTTGAAAATTTAAATTCACAGATTTCACAGATAATTTAATAATACTTTTATGTATTGTAATTGGTGATAAAATTAAGGTTGACAAATCTGCGCTTTGCCGATGACATTGTCCTCTTCTCCCATACGGCATCTCAATTACAGAAAATGCTACAAGCTGCTATCTCAAGCCTTGAGGTTGGACTCACAATGAATCGAGCAAAAGCTCAGTTAATGACCAATAGAACGAAACGTAGGGTCACGGCAGACGGACAGAATATACAATATGTCGATGAGTACATTTACTTGGGCCAGATAGCTTCTTTCGAAAACAAGCAGACCACGGAAATCAACAGACGTATCGATAATGCCTGGAAGAGCTTCTAGTCCATGACAGCGCTGTTGAACGATGACCTTCCACTGTGTCTCAAGAACTCATCGACATGTGTATCTTGCCCGTCCTAACCTACGACGTATAAAACTAGTCATTAACTGAAGCTCTAAAGTCAAAACTCAAGATTTGCCAGAGGGCAATGGAGCGCGGCGTTCTGATCGAATCAGAAACACGGAACGCTAAGCTCAAGTGGGACTGGGTTGGGCATGTTTTCCGTATGCACCCAGCAGGGTGGGCCAAACGGTTTCAGACTGGAACCCACGGAAAACCTTCGATGATGCTGGCCGGGGCATTGGCAGACCGAGAACGCAATGGCGAGACGACCTGGATGCATTCTAGAAGAAGAATTTTCATTTAAAAAATACGGGTGAACACGGCGCGGCAGCATTACCAAACGTTGAGAACCTTTTATCCACCATTTAAATAATTATTCACATTACTGAGAGTGGTAAGAAGACTAATAGATTTTCGCAATACTACTCAATATGGAAGTGAACGCCTTACGGTGCAGCTAGATTTTTCACAAATCCTTGCAAAGCACGTAGGGGCCCATTATACTAGGAGCGCATCAGCCTTGTGAGGGGAATTGCTGACTGCTTATTTGCATTAAAGCAGAGTGTTCAATATTGACTAACGCCTATGACGACTTCTTGATATAAATACATACCTACGAGTATTTTACTACTTACCTACTAACTTTGTGTTCCGGTGTACTAAGTGTAAAATAATATCGTTATTTAATTTGTTATTTTTACACAAAAGGTATGCCTAGTAAATCATTTTATAACGGAAAAATTTCTAAGTTTTGTCTAACACACGCTTTGTGCCGAATAGGGAAAAAACTCAAACCTATCGGGACCGTTAAACTGATAATGGGTATTTCCTCGGTCATGTATTACAGGAAGGCTCAGTTCTTTGTTCCGATAAATGTAGAATTTTACTCAACTAGAGATATCACACACATATTGGGTCATTGTCAGATTGAGGTTATTATAATCGTTGTTTCGGTGGATTTAAAGCTATGGTA
>JALPQI010005082.1:0-74736 GCA_025490895.1 Thaumatotibia leucotreta | reverse complement strand
AATTTAAGTTACGTAGACGTTGATTGCGTTTAGAAATGTGAGATTTCGTTTTGTTCGCGTTTTCAAATAAGGTGTCCTTTTTAGTAATATTCTACAAGTCAGGAACTGTAAAAACCATAATGAAGAAATTCTCTATTCGTCACTATGGTGGTTATATTGGTTTTAACTCTCTATGGCGTCGTTTTATTTCTTTTTTATGTACAATCAACAAAAATGTGGTCTACCCCTTTTCGACTTTATTGCTAGTAAATAGAGTCGATAAGTGGTATACCACATTTCTGTAAGTACCTGTAGAGTCAAGTGCAAAAATAAGTATCGAAAGAATCCGTTCATAAATATGTTACGACGTTCTTATTACACAGAATTAGAGTGCACTGGGACATATTTTTGAACGTTTTTGTAAACCCCTTATTTTGTCTTCGACTGTACCCACTAAAGCATTTAAAGATCTACCTTGCTTATTCGATTTTTATGTTGAAAGAAATGGCTGTAAATTTTCTTTCGATAACATTAACCACAAATTACTATTACATACTAAATAAGAGAGAATGCATTCTAAAGTCTGATGGACTGCGATATTAATGATATTATGTATCAAATACATTCACGACAAGTGAAAGTATTGCTACTACACTACTAAAAAGCCGTATCTCGATACAACAAACTAGTGACATGGAGCTTTTATGAAGCCGTAAATAATGACCGTAGATTTGTAGGTATTACTAGTATTACATCAGAACCGTGACTTATCTGTCACGTTGGTCTGTGAGTCAGAGTCGCGTGCGGTGAATAAGCGGCGAACACGTTCGGGTTGGTATTCTGTACGCTACCGAGCTCGAGTGATTATGATTATAGGTGAAGACTCATATAATATCAGCATGTGCGCATTTTGTCTATTGAAAATGGTAGTATGAGAACTATGAGACCGCGTCCAGCTTTCCGCACGCGTACGCATGCTTACGCGTTTCAAAATAAACGATCAATTTCAGTCCACAAAATGTGTACGCATGATGATATATGTGTCTTCACCCTAATTAACTGTTCATTTTTTATGGGAGCTATCCCGTGAGCATGGAATGCAAACGGGATAGCTCCCATAAAAAATGAACTACAAGTAATGCTTGAGAGCAATAAAATTGATATCATGTTAATATCTGAAACACACCTGAATGACAGAAAAACATTTATACTTAAGAATTATGATGTGTACTGCACTAACCATCCTGATGGCAGCTCCCATGGTGGATCGGCTGTGTTGATAAAGAGTCATATAAAACATCACATGCACAATCAATTTAGAGAAGACTATCTGCAAGCAACCACAGTCACAGTAGAAGACACAAATGGACCAATCAATGTTAGTGCCGTATACTGTCCCCCGAGGCACACAATATGTCAGGATTTGTTTGAAAATTACTTTAGATGTCTTGGAAACAGACATATATGTGGAGGTGACTGGAATAGTAAACACACCCACTGGGGCTCACGACTCATCACAACAAGAGGAAGAGAACTAAAAAAATGCATAGATAACTTAAGCCTAAAAGTGTTATCAACAGGCGAACCAACCTACTGGCCTTCTGATCCAAACAAAATTCCAGACCTTATTGACTTTTTTATTGTCAAAGGACTCTCAGACACATATCTTGATGTTGAAAGCTGTCTGGATACAACCTCAGATCACTCACCAATAATATGCTCATACAGTAGGACTGTAATTTACAGAGAGCCACAACTAACTCTATATAATCATAAAACGGACTGGGTAGCTTTTGCTGAACTCCTGGAAAGGAAAACTGAACTGCAAGTCAAGCTTAAAACTGAAAGTGATGTTGACGAGGCCACAGTTCATATTACTAACTTAATACAGCAGGCTGCCTGGAGTTGTACACCACATCTACAAAGAACTAGTGGACGCATGATAAATATTCCTCTATACATACGAAGGAAACTTACTGAAAAAAGAAGGCTAAGAAGAGTCTGGCAACATAGCAGACATCCAGAAGACAGAAGAAAATTTCAAAAAACAGCTCGTGAATTAAAACGTCTAATAAATGAAAATGAAAACTACACATTCCAACAACAACTTACGTCACTATCAGCAAAGAAGTGTGATGACTACTCTCTGTGGAAACTCACAAAACAGTTTAAAAGGCCACAACAGGCTATTCCTCCGCTGAGATCCCAGTCGGGTGCATGGGCAAAGAGCCCTAAAGAAAAAGCTGAAATTTTTGCTCAACATCTGAGTGAAGTCTTTAGGCCGAATACTAGCACAATGACAGATTTTGACCATGAGGTGAAGGATTACCTGGAAAGTGATCAGCAGTTATCCCTGCCCATACAGTCTGTAACGCCAAGAGAAGTACAAAAAACAATAGCAATGCTGACCAATAAGAAAGCACCTGGTTTTGACTTAATAACTGCAGAAGTCCTGAAACATATACCAAGAAAAACTATTGTCTATCTGACAATGTTATTTAATTCTGTAATGCGAATCCAATATTATCCAAGACTATGGACTGTTTCTCAGATCTGCATGATACCTAAACCTGGTAAAACGCCCGCAGAACCAAGCTCCTATAGACCAATTAGCCTCCTACCAATCATTTCAAAGGTATTTGAAAAGCTTTACCTGCGAAGGCTCAAGGTAATCCTTGTGAAAGAAGCAATCATACCAAACCACCAGTTTGGATTTCGAGAACAGCATTCAACCGTGGAACAAGTTCATCGAGTGGTAAACAAGATACGAGAGTCTTTAGAAGAAAAAAAAATACTGTGCTGCTGTATTTCTAGATATACAGCAAGCATTTGACAGTGTCTGGCATGACGGATTATTATACAAGTTGAAAAAGTTATTACCAAACTCGTTCTACATGGTTATGAGATCTTACGTGCAGAACAGAAAGTTTCAAGTAAAAGTTGGCGATGAAGTATCTCAGCTATATAACATCAGAGCCTCTGTCCCGCAGGGCTCCGTACTTGGTCCTGTTCTATACTCAATATGGATACCGCTGACCTACCATGCAGTGAAGAAGTAGTAACGGCAACATATGCTGATGATACGGCCTGCCTTGCAAGCCATGTAAACCCAATAGTTGCAGCAGAGAAACTGCAAACTCATCTGTACAAAATAGATGAATGGCTTGAGAAATGGAGAATAAAGCCAAACGTGGGGAAGTCAATACAGATAACTTTTACTCTTCGAAGAGAGGAATGTCCAGCCGTGCACCTGCGAGGAGAACAACTACCTCAGGAAACATGTGTAAGATATCTTGGTCTTCACTTAGATAGAAGATTGACATGGGCGACACACATAAAAAAGAAAAGAAAAGAAGCTGATATTCATTGCAAGCGCCTGTACTGGCTGATTGGACGACAATCACCTCTTACATTAAGCAACAAAATACTAGTGTATAAATGCATTATAAAACCCATTTGGACATACGGGATTGAACTCTGGGGAACAGCGAGTAATTCAAACCTCGAGATCTTGCAAAGGTTTCAGAATAATGTTTTAAGAGCTATCACATGTGCACCATGGTTTGCAAAAAACACAGAAATACATGAATACTTGGAAATGCCAACAATAAAGGACGAAGTTAACAGATATTGCATTAGGTACAAAGAAAGGCTCAAAAGCCATACAAACCAACTTGCCAGGGACTTGGTATACCCCGACAATGACAAATCTGCTAGGCTGAAAAGATGGCAAATCCTACAATTAGACCAGCGGCCCTAGTATACCTACGGCAAACACTTTAATGCCAAGGGAGTGTATTTAATGTAATACCTCTCATAAACCTCGATATAGACAGAACATCTGATTATGGCTGACTAGCCGCTTGCAGATACAATTGAGAAAAGAAAAAAAAAAAAAAAAAAAAACCCTAATTAACTTTAATTAAGTGGGTATGACTTCGAAATGAGAGTTTACTTTGTATCCATCCCGCTCGTACTCGCATATTGGTGCGAGTGAGCCAGATAGAAAGTAAACGCGAGTTATTAACGTCGCGCAATCTCATGTCATGTGGTAGTGGTACGCCGTAATAACTTCAAATACATAATACGATACACTTTGGTACGTGACACCAATATTAAAAGAACACCAAATTACCAAAAGTGTACCATTTTATTTAGCATTTGGATTTTTTTTGTGGTTTGAATCACAAGCTCTTTCTATCCTATCGCAAGTCTCTAAAGGTGCATTCAGATGCATTCGCTGTTCTATCCCCCGCTCTACGAAATCAACCAATCACGTTTTGTGCCACGATCGAATTTCGTAGAGTGGGAGGTTAGAATAGCGAATGTTCGCTTGGTCTGAACGCACCTTTATACGTAAATTTGACATACCGTCCATTAGGTTATACGAAACTGCAAAAATGGATTTGGTTTGTCAACTTGGACCTAGTTTTGCTTTCGCAAATATAGCTTTGCCCTTTTAGGAACTCTCGCGGTACCACCAATTCAAAACATCGTTGGTATCTCAGGGATCATGGTATTTTGGGCACCGAAATATGCCTGGTCGCTTGCGTACGCGCAAGCGCAACTTATGTTACACGGCCGGCATTTGTTTTATTCTAGGAAATCATACGAATTATGATCATGAAGTTAGTCTGGGAATGTGGGTTTCTGAAGGCTTTTTATTGGTCGTATGTCATAAGGAGTTGTACGTGTCTGTCATCAGGCTCAAACTTTTTAGCGTCTACCCTCAGTTTGGACCGCGTATATTTGAATATTTTCAATTAAAGTAATGTTACTTGGTAGATTGGTATTGGTGCTAAAATTAGGCCTTCGTTTTGTTTATAACGCAATGGTTTATGAGGTAGAAGGGCAAGCATTTCACACCTACGCTGCAATGTTTACCATTGAGAAATCGCTTCCACAGCTTTTTCGTCGGAAAGAGGGCAAGCTTCAAAAGCGTATTATAGCTACCGCAGGATTTATCTATAAAGGAAGGTTATACGCCTATAATTTATTTCCAGCCAACAGGCTGTAATAGGGGCTTTACACATAAATAGTGGATGCTACTGACTAATATGGCTTAAGTTTTCTCTCTGCATTAAAAACATTACCGTCACTTTCATAAATCTAGTGTCATTTATTTTAACGAGCGGACTATAGTTGAAATAGCCTGGATAAGACTAGAATAATAAAGATGCCTATATGTAGATAAAAAAACTTTACTACGGACAGGGGGGTTCTCACTTCGCGTTTACGCCGCGTCGCTATAAGTATATGCCGCGTTGAGCGATTTCGGTCTGGATGAAACCAGAAATTAAGCCAAAATAATACCGTTTTCATTTTATTTGAATTCTTATTAATTCAATTCATCATTGTCGGGTACCTATTAGGACGAATTAACACGATTGACCGGGCAACGTTCTATGATACGCAACAATACTTCTCGTATTTACTCTGTACTAAGGAGCAAGCATGTAGTGATACAATGTTTGTATAAGACATTTCGTATTTTAATAACAAACTCCATATAAATTGTGTACACTACATGTAGTTGATTTACAAGTGTTTAATGCGTAGATAGATCTTCATAACATCAACCATGCGCGCCACTATAATCTATAACCATAACAACTTTAAAACCTGAAAGTCCCTTTGTTAGAAAATGTATTGATAGTATTCAAATGACAGATCTCATAATTTACGTGGACGGTTTCGGTTACGTTCCCCGGATTACTTTTAAAACCAAATAGCATTAACTTTTTCTGGCAGTTACAGTACCCGGCGATAAAGTTTGCACATCAGTCTTTAAAAAGAGACAAATAATATTGTATAAATGTCACAAAAGTTCGAGAGGGACAACACTCTATGAAGCTGAGGCTCTTTCCAAAGACCGACGTGCAAACTTTATAGAACATGGAACAATATGCTGCGTTCCCAGACTAAGATAGTGGATGGAACTTGGAAGCAGGTTAAGCTGAAGTGGGACTGGGCTGGTCACGTCTGTCGGATGCCGAGTGAGCTATGGGTCAGGTTAGCCACAGAGTGGCAGCCCGACAGGTCAAATCGGAGACGCGGCAGACCTCGTTGGCGATGGCGAGACGAACTGGACTCCTTTTTGAAGGAGTGGCCGTAGACTGGTCGACATAGATCAGATTGGAGAAAATGGGGGGAAGCCTTTGCCCAGCAGTAGGACACTATAAGGCTCAGAATAGAACTGTTCATGGCCTTTCCATGGTGACACCATTCCACCAAGTCCCTCGAATTTGCTGCTAACTTTTATTCCTTGGGTGACAGGACAAAATAACCACAAGTAATAGTTGTTCTACTAATTTACCAGTGAAATTCAAAGCCACTGCTGGACATAGGCCTCGCCCATATAGGGGTGTTGTTGATCTAATCGCCACGCTTGGTAGGCAGGTTGGCGATCGCAGTCATATGAGTACACGGTGGTCTTGGGCGCAGTTAAAGGACATACCCGTATACATGTGAAATTATTAAGATAAAATAAAAAGTATTCATAAATAACGTAAAGAATACTCACATAGCAATCACAATCTCGGATATAATCTCGTGGAAACCCTTCTGGTGTTCCCCATTGACCTTGATGTCGCCTGCCACGGGTACTATCTTCATAACACGCGCACGGCCATCGCGAGCTCTCCACAGGAACACCTCCCCATAGACACCTTCGCCGATCTTGTGGCAGTTCTTCAAGGCCCTGGAAGAGAGTATCAGGTTTAAGACGTGCATAGCAGGGATCGGATACCGGTATTACAAAAGATCGGTTCTTTTTTTCGTTCTTCGGTGTATAAATTCTTTGTTGGCAGTCATGATATCTCTTTCACATTCCAATTACGGCAAAGATCCGGCTACCATCACCGACAACCCTGACAACGTATAACACACGTACACTGCGGATCGACGAAAAGTTAGTGGAACTGGAGGAAGGATTGAGCAAGATGCGTTGGGACATTGTCCGATTGTCAGAAGTCCGAAGACAGAGGACACGATAATGTAAACTCCGGCAACTAGCTCTATTTCCGGGAGGGTGGCCAACAGTCCCAGGGAGGTGTCGGGTTCATCGTCCACAAGTCCCTCGTAAACTACGTGAAAAAATTGAGCACTACATAAAGAGTATAGGTAAATGCACCTAAATATTCATTTTCAGAACTTGTTTGCAGTAAATCTACGAATTTTTCAATTGTATTTATTAAAAAGAGACATGTAGGCCCCGTGTTTCTATCAAACACAACATATGCAAGCCCCCTTAGAGTATAGTTCGCAGAAATAAAACAGCCAAACAGCTCAAGATGATTGAAGACCATTTTTTCTGATGGTGAGAATTATTTATTTATTTCCACATAATACATTAACAGGTAACACGTCGACGGGACGACGGGACATTTTACGATCCGCATAACCGATCGGTTTTCATCCCCTGTGTTGTCTCCACAGTGAAAATCTCTATTTTTAAATTGGTAGCACGCAAGTTACACATTTGGGTTTTGGAATTGCAGGAGGGGATTTTTTTTTATTTGTGGAAGATTACTACGAAGTAATCTTTTAGTTTGCTCAAATTACACCCCTACAAATATGACGAATGGTTGACGAATGTAAACCTATAATTACAATAGATTTTGAGATTTATTTTTTCATTAGGAACTGACAATTACCCTTTCATATTCAAATAATACGCCCTGTTCCGGTTTAGAGGCAAAAAGCGTGGAGAGATATGCAATGGAAATAAAAAAATAAATGCTCTATGGTCCGCTTCCCACTCAAAATGTTAACGGAACAGGTGTTAACGACATAACGACCCTACTTTCTATCCTTTTTCAACACATTAGAAATGAAAGTGATGAATGTAATGTAATGGCTGGATGAACATTTTAAACGCTGAGATTGATGATAAAGAAGTACAATAAATGTAAAAGAGCTCGTTTGTAAGGTTACATCATTTAAATATTACATAGACTATTGAGTTAAATGAGAATTGAGTTTTTTGTAAGGCTTTCCGAGTGTCTGACAATGCATTTCCTTATCTCAATAATAGATTTTTCATTAAAATTTTACACTTAAGTAAATGTCTAATACCTATATCACTAAACAGCCTCCATAACTTAGTAATGTTCAAGCCTGAGAATTTGCAGTTCCTAGGTTTGAATCCCGAAAAGGCCTTTTTATTTGTCATCCTCATCCTGCTTTGTGTTTGATTCATGGCTGTTTCTTTATGTGTCAGTAGATGTATTCATCTATAAAGTATCTTAAATTGTCGCCTAAGACGCCTAAAATTATGCATTGCTTTTGGGGTACAAGCATTGCATAATTTAAGTCTAGGTGAGAAATTATTGTCCTCAAATATTAATTTTCAAAACTTGTATCCAGTAAATGTACGCCAAACTACGCATTTTAGATATAATATGTATAGTACTACAGGATAAACAAAGACCCTGATTATAGTGAAGGTTGACTCATCTGTTTGCACAGTTTTTTCACCTTCGCCGGAGGACGCATCAGATAAACTACAATGAACTTAGACTTCAGTCAGCTGACTTCTGAACAATTTTAGAGTATTTTATATTATAAACAACCACACTTGACTTTAAGATAATGTAAAATCAAGCTAGTATATGGAATATGGATTACTGATACCTTTATTTAATTTTTATTGAATACCTACCTAAATTATTTACTTATAAACTTTAAATAAAAATAGACTATTTTTACACAATCAACCAAAACTAAAGGTGAACTCAAAGAATTCTTGTGTTGTGGGTACTATGCGAAATTATACATAATCAAATACATAGAAAACAACCATGATTGAAGAAAAAAATTTTTTGTGATACATAGAGATGCCCTCACCGGGATTCAAACCCAAAGGAGAACCACCAACTGAGCTATGGAGCCTTATAAATGGAGCGCTAATCTCAGTTCATGGGAAAAAAGAACCCTATTTTCAACTGTCCTAATCTAAGGGTCCAGCCATCCCCTAAGCTGAACAGCAAAAAAATGTGATAATAATACTAGACTACAAATATTACAATGAATAATAAAGCAATTATTATGTGATCAACTTTGACCCAGTTAAGTGTAAACATTTTTATTGTCATCACAAGGCTGAGCAAACTAGGCCATGTATTGAAAAAATTACAATGGCACCAACCTGGTAATCACATATTTCAAATTTACAATAAAAACACAACTCTTCAAAGAATTGACTAAACTGTTTTAATTCACAATCAAAAGATCCAATAAATTTTAATTCTTCACCAGTTTTGATACCTAATAATTAAAATAAAGAACATTAACCCATTCAGGGCCAAGGACTCAGCGTATGGGTCATGACTCAACGCTTCCGCATGGCCCGTGACTCGCATGCGAGTCATCAGTACATTCTAAATAAAATAAAAACTAAACTTATATTGACACAATTATGTTTGTGTGATTGAATCTAACAACCACTTTCACAAATTGCGTTTAGTCATAAAATGATGAGCACGATTTTTTAAATGAAAATGGGGTCTTGAATATTCAAGTTTGATTTACTGTAAGTATAATATAGTAAAAATAACGAAATTGTAGATGCATACGTTTTGTAAGCACACAGACATATTCACATTTCAAAAATATGAAAAATGTATTTTTATAGAAAGTTATGAGTATGGCTCAGGGTATGGGTCACCGTGGCCTGGCGCTGTCTGTAAAAACTACGAGTGTTTACGTGACAGACTCAAATAAGCTTTATTGGCCGGTCTTAAAGCTTGTTTCACGTTGAAGTCGTTTGGTATTGTAACATTTTTCAACCGATGACCTTATGGATGGTGGCAAGCAATATTTGTATTGGCCAAACTTTGCACGATTATATCTCATTTTCTTTTAAGGGTAAGGCAACCAGGTTTCTCCGCTGTAGTTTTATACACTTACGTAACATAAAATGGTGTGGTCATTGTAGTGTATAGAATAGGTACATAATTAGGTAACTACTAACAGTGATGTTAAGATTAATTCATAGTAATAAAACTATGTTTCAATTATATGAAGTAAGGCAGTTGTTTAATCATAATAATGTAACTGTATTTACATAAAATTTGTTTATCTTGGCGGTTTTTAGAAAATATTACAATATGTATGTTGTACGAGTACATATGTAGTGCAAAATCCTTTCCCATCGTATTTTCACGGAAACGTCCAAACGTGTCATGCTTTTTGTCGAGGTTGTATATCAACTTTGACATCTACTATCTGAACGATAATTATATTATATATTAGTGTGACAAAAACATGTTGTTTGCTAAACAACACTTCAAAGGCAATGGTAAATGCAACCGAGCAGCGGTGTTATCTTGCATATGCACGTTGCAGTAGTTTTCTCAGAAGTCAATGACGTGACGTATGTATTTCAACCCATCCCTCCTATTAAAAATTTTTGAAGTAATATGGGAAATATAATTTAGTCACGATTTATTCGTTGGCGACTTTACCTCTCCTCCTGTGCTGTGTTCAGTGATTGCAATTTTTAAGACGTTGGCTTTGTATTACCGGAATTTAAAATCGATTTTTGAAAGTAATAAATGAATAGGATGCCATCTACATAGTCGCCGCCATTCATTGTTTTTGACTTGCGTAAACAAATTTAGTGATTTTATAAACATACATCGTTATCGCGGGAGCAAATATAAATTTGTCAAAGAAGTAGTAAACAGAATCCATTTAGTAAAAAACGGAGTTTTCTGCCTACACATTATAAGCATATAAGTACTAATCAAGTCCATTTATATTAAATAAAATTAATTATTCATTTTAAAGTCGTAGGTATAAAAGTTTACTATACGAATGTCATTTCTGTTTTACCTGTTTTTCATAATCTTTCAGAACTGTCAAATCATATTTGCTCCCGCAATAACGATATATGTTTATAAAACAGTTGAGATGGCATGTTTTTGACACAATGATATTTTTTCTTATCTCTGTTACTTGCACGGCCTCTACAATAATTGTTTCTAAGAATTTAAACAAAGGTCGCCGCAATCCTTTATATCTTTGCATATGCAGTGCTTATCGGCAAACAGGTGTGACCAGGTCATAAGTACATATACATAATATTTTCTTCGGTTACCGCGAGGATTACACATGAAATAAAACTATGAAAACGGATAAACTCGCGTATATTAACTAATTTTAACTTCATTCCGGCGTTTCGAACACTTTACAGGGTTCGTAGTCTGCGGATGATGGTGGTGTTCGAAACGTCGGAATGAAGTTAAAATTAGTTTATTTTGAATTAATAATGTAGAAAATAGAATAGAATTTCTTTTGTTTAAGGAGACCTTTTAATAGGCCTCTGGGCGGCAGGAGGTTAATATACGCGAGTTTACCCGTTTTCATAGTTTTATTTTACATATACATACTTCAATAAATATGTGATTTATATTTTTGATAAGAGGAATAAAACTTTTACAGTGTAAACTTTTAAGACAAAGTAATAGTGAAGCAAGTACCTTCTACTTAGTCGTCAAAAAGTTTGCCGATAAGCACTGCACGTGCAAAGATATAAAGGATTGCCGCGACCTTTGTTTAAATTCTTAGAAACAATTATTATAGAGGCCGTGCAAGTAGCAGAGATAAGAAAAAAATGTCATTGTGTCAAAAACATGCCACCTCAACTGTTTTATAAACATATATCGTTATCGCGGGAGCAAATATGATTTGACAGTTCTAAAAGATTATGAAAAACAGTCAAAACAGAAATGACATTCGTATAGTAAACGTTTATACCTACGACTTTAAAATGAATAATTAGTTTTATTGAATATAAATGCACTTGATTAGTACTTACTTAAAAAGATTGGCATCTAGGTGGGCTATTTTATTGAAAGTTCTCCCTAAAGATTTCTATAAATATATTTTTTGTAAGATTTCCACTCATAACCTCGGTCTCTTTTGATCATAGTAAAAGAAAAAAAGTGTCGAGATATTTTTATACATTTGGTATGTCGGTAAAGGAATGAAAGGATCGAAAAACGTATGGAAAATTTCAAAATCGGTTCACGATTCTCGGAGATATCGATGAACATACATACACGAAAAACGTTTGAATTGGGAATGTCCTCCTTTTTTGAAATCGTTGAAAAATTGCCCAGGCACCCAGTCAGTCACTTTAGAAATTTGTCCATGATTTTTTTGTAACCACAACTAAATAGAAATAGTGCTTTTTAAAATATCTCGAAGGTAAATAGCAAAATAGTTACTCGCGGATCAGAACTATTTTGCAGGAAGTGAAATGTTAGTTTTCATAAGACCTTTTATGAGGTGATTATGTTGATTTCAGGATTTTATTTACTAACAGTGTAAAGGAAGATTAATTATCCTTATGCAGAATAAACTTCGTGCTAGCTATGATGAATTTATCTTATAATGTGTGGGCAGAAAACTCCGTTTTTTACTAAATGGACATTCTGTTTACTACTTCTTTGACAAATTTATATTTGCTCCCGCGATAACGATGTATGTTTATAAAATCACTGAATTTGTTTACGCAAGTCAAAAACAATGAATGGCGGCGACTATGTAGATGGCGTCCTATTCATTTATTACTTTAAAAAATCGGAAGATCTACAAAGGTGAAAACTGATAACATTGATAGTGATACAAGTTGTGGTTTAAAAAAATGGTTACTTAAAATGTTGCATAGCATTGTCCCGCTGGCCGGTTTCAAAGCGGCAGTTTATTAAGCGTACGCGCCAGGCCCGTGACCCATACGCTGAGTCGTGTGTTTTAGCAAAAATCGCGTTGTATGGTGGCCCGGCGGGATGTGTTCGTGCGTTGGAGCGTGGCCATGAATGGGTTAACTTATAATATTTGTCATCATAAACATATCCTCTTAACCTCCTGCCGCCCAGACAATAAAAATTGCCAGTGAATTTTGAATTAATAGTGCCGGAAATAGAATAGGATTTCATTTGTTTGAGGAGACCTTTTAATAGGCCTCTGGGCGGCAGGAGGTTAATCATTAGCTTTGTAATAGTAAACTTAGTCAACCTAATTAGCTAATGGATTCAAGAAATTAACAGGCCAGTTTGTACCCAATACATACATTAGTAACAAGTTATGTCAGCAACTAGGTAATTCATTGTTTCGATTCCATCACAATGAGTGTTTTGAGGCTTAATCATTCTCGGAAAGCAATTACGAGTTGGAATTTGCAAGCTTGTGACCCAATTTGAACAGGCTGTTACGAAATGAACTTGAAAACCAAAAGGATGGCACAAAGCGGTAGTGAAAGTTTATGTTCATGCTCTAGATTGAAATTAGTGGAACTAATTTACTAACAATGAACACACAAATACAGTACAATATATTCAAACAAAGTGTTTCTGTGTTTTGTAGAAAGTACCAGTACATTTGACACTATTTACTAACAGTGCAGCTTAATATTGCAGGAAACTGATAAACATGTTAAGTATTGGACTCCGTCAATCTGGGTTGGAAGACAAGATATGTAAGCATGCTTATTAACAATAGTTTACATGTAGGTTGGGGTCAAACTAGTTGGGAATGTCCATAACTCTCAAATTTCTTGAAAGCATGTATACATGACACCTACATAAGGATGTATTGCAAAATAATGCCCCATTATTACACAGTCGAGTAGAATGGAGAAAGTAAACCCCGCATTTCGAATTCAAAAGCATGAAATAAAAATCAAAGGACTTAAATAACAACTATTAGAGTGCACTTACGTATCTGGATAGCATTCATCAAACAGTATCGCCTCCGTTTGGTTGCAGCGCCTCAGAACGTAGTCCCTCGCGGTTGTCGAGCGATCTTCATGTAGCTTATCTACCACTGTAACTTCGTGGTCAGAGTCGACAATCGACAGTTTCGAGAGTTCGACAACAGTATCATCACAATCGTCGCTGAGGAAACCTAAAAACATGAGCATTTGTTTAAGGTCGCACGCGTGACACACAAGGAAGTACGTATGACGGACTTTCCCTATGCGTAATCGTATTACGTAGAAACCAGAACAGGCCACTCTTTCTGTAATTGTGTACCTCAATTACTAACCTGAGTTTTGCGGGGAAAGATGCATGCACTTGGCTTTAGACACTTTTTAACGAACAAAGGCGCAGAACCAAGCTTTTATCCCGTTAGGGATAATGAATGGCAGTCAAAGTCAATTGATTTTACAACAACAACGATTTGCACTTGTCAAAAGTTTATTAACCACTATTAAACTCTAATAGAGATTATTGCACTACAAAACGTAGATATTGCGTTAAAATAAAAAAAAATTAAAACGTATGGACAAAGACTAGCGTCTTCCGTCCGCGACGAAGCCGTTTTGTGGTGGCTGAGGTGAGGTGAGGTGAGGGCCCGACCCAACCAAGGAGCATGCGAGGGGAAGCGATTGAGAAAGGGAGCGGAAGCGAGACGGATGATGCGGACCAATGGCCGCTTACCAATGTTGCCATACTAAAAAAATATCAACACCAGCGTTTACAAAGAATGCTAACCGTATTATTTTCACATGTGGTATGGTTTACAATTATAGTGATTAGAATAAAATTTATTTGAAGTAATTACCTTTCAGGTCGTCATATAGTGTATTGTTACATAAGCTTGCTCTAGAACTATTCGGTTCCTGAAAAGAAATAAAGTCCATACTTAATTTCCAATTGATAAATCACATTATTGGCCATAGAAGAATGAACATACATAGTAAAATCACTTAACTTGGTACAGCTTTTGTAGTTAAATTTTCGCGTGATTTCATTTCACTTCGATTGAGTTGTAATAATATTTTAGTATCTTAGTTGTTAAATACTCACTTTTATAATAACTATGGTCGATCTGCAAGGCTTAGCCACAAGAGTACTTCGGCGACTGCTGATTGATTCATTGTGTAGGGAACCTAAAAAATAAACCCAGTTACAATCAATTTTAAATAAAAATAATCTCATTAAAATACCAACCTGACATTACACTGAAACTTTGGTTGGATGTGTCAAGTTGACATGAATGAATATTTTTTTTACTAAAATTTGTTGGCAGTTAAAACAAAAAAGTTTCGAGTATTGCTTACCTTCTTGCATTTCCATTGTGTTGATAACACTTTCCCTGTACTTCCGTCCTTTGCATTTTAAGGGTTCTTCTTCTATAATAGATCTATCAAAATGATCACTCATCATGGTCATTCTTCTGTAGATACTAAGAGATCTTTCCCATTTTTTGCCAGGCTGAAGCACTATAGCTGGCTTATCAATAGAAGTATCTGGAACTACACTAAACTTCCTGGAAGACTTTCTAGTAGTGACAAAAGACAGTCTAGTATCTTCATGATTAATTTCTTCCATTTCATCAGAATTGGAAGCAACTTCATTAGCTTGTAAGTTATCTTCATCTTCTTTTTCAGTACATTCTTCAGACGATAACTCCTTTTTATCTTTAATTGTATTAGGGCTATTTACTATTACTTTATTTCTACTAAGTACAGTCATATTACATTCACTGCTAACACTACTAGAATCATTTGAGCTTGATTCATTATTACTTTGAATTGTCACTTTTCTTCTAGTATTGACAAAACATCTTATTTCATCATCATCATTGCTATTAGATTCTAAATCATCAGATACAGATATTTGTGACTTGCTGTCACTTTCTTCTGGCGAAACACTATCTCCATCTATTTCAGTATTAGAATTATCAGAATTTGTCTTCAAATGTTGATCAGGGTTGGAAAAATCATCTGAATCTAATTCTTCACTTGTTTTAACCATGGTACAATTGCTTGGTGTTGAGGGTAGATTATCCACTTTACTGTTCAATAAACTATGGCCTTGACTACCACTAGATTGACTAAATTCATCATCATTATCAGCATCAGAGTGTTCTGTTTCTCTGGTAGTAAGTTTATCATAGTACTTCTGGAAAACTGAATCATCCATTCTAGTAAGATCTATAACAGGCTCTTTGACTACCTCATTTGGATCATCATCAACTGCATCATCATTATCACTACTACAAGTATCATATAAAGATGCATTATCTTGAGAATCTACAGATACACTATTTTTACTTGTATCAGTTTTTGTAGTACTATTTGATATTTGACTGGAGTTAACTACAATGTCATTTTGATCTTCCTTACATACACTGAACCCTAAAAATGGTTCACTAGGCTTAGATCCGCCTAATGATAATTCTAATTGGGAGTCATTCATAGAAACACTTGTATTAACATTCATTGAATCATTTCTATCTATTTTACTAATATCAATTAATTCATTATATTGCTTTCTATATTTTTCGAAATCATTATCAACACAACTAAATCCTAAAAACACTTCACTGGGTTTAGAGCTTCCTAAAGAAATGTTTATAACAGATTCATTTATACTGTCACTAAGAACAGATACATAATCCAGAGTCCCATTATTTTTTGGTCTTTGTACCTCTTCCTTATTCACATTTTGCTCTTGTTCAGTATTAGTATTGCCTATTACACTAATGTCAGATACATCAGTTTTATTTACGTTAAACAGATTGGGAACAGGTTTTTTACTACAAGGGGACTTCAGATCATCTGCTGGATCATTTTCTTCAATTATAGTTCCATAATTTGAGTTTCCATCACAGCTAAGTCTAGAAATTGGTGACAACTTATATATAGATGTCGCTGTTCTAATATTTTTAAATGGTGTGCTACTTAAAACTGATTTCTCTAAGATTGTTGACTGCAATTGTTTATTAGATGGCTTTGATCTTTTTCTAGTTACATTTTTATTAAATGATATAACTGGACTGCCTGAACTGTTTAAGTTCTTGATATTGTTAAATATAGATAAGTTTTGAACTATTTTGTTAATGGATTCATCCTGGAATTTAGGGCTGGTGGGTGCATCTTTCTCCACTATTAATTTGTGTGCTCGGATATCAGTTACATTTGATGATATGTTGCTGGTTTCATTCTCTTTATCAGTGTCTGTAAAACAAAATATGATATAAAATCTATATACAAAGCTACAACTTGCTTTTACTGAAGCTTTTCATTGAATGTCCACACAGTGTATAAATTCGTCCCATGTAAAAGCATGCACGGTGGTGGCATGGTGGTGGGTGGCATTCACGGTGGTTAAAAGGATGGTGCTTAAACACATACGAACTTAAACCTATGTTTCTTATATTGTTAGTGATCTTTTAAGCGTAAGTTTTACATAAACAATAAGTACTTACCACTATCACTACTGGAATAATTATATTTCTTTACTTTTCTGGTTTTCCTTCTGGTGTAAGTCTTAGTTTGTCTAGAATAAATACAATTAATATTATAGTAAACATTAATTTCAAAAATATATGTAAATAAGGTGGTTACTATCAATTATGTGCTATTGATGCTAAGTACAAAATCTCATTGTGATTAGTTTTTTAGATATGTTTTCTGGCTGGATTCTAATGATTTTTGTTTTTAAATCACTCTTACAATATTATTACGACATTAATTCATGCTCAGGTTCAATCAATCTTTACTATAATAAAGTTCAAAGGGATATCAAAATTGTAAACAAGATAAAAGAAAGTAAACTTATAGTTGTAAAGTTTTGTATTATTATAGAAATTCTGGTAAGTATATACACATTTCTGATTGTTTACCTGACAGCACAAACTTGGTCAAAAAGATCATCCTTCTCCTTCACCTTAGGCTCGAAACGCCGAGGCGATGATGTATTTAGCAATTGATCGAATAAATCCTGTCCCTTATTCACTCTTATTGACTTGTCAGGAGTCAAATAGGTAGATTGGGACATGGATTCATTTGGAGTATTATCCACTTCTTTTACTATTCTTTTGACATATTTTTTCTTGCGTATTCTTTGAGGTGCCGTACTATACTGGCTGGACGAACCCATACATGATAGTTCCCGCTTAGTTTGCTTCAATTTCTGAATGTAAAAAGCATCGAAAGCTGAACTTCTCTCGTCTAGCGTAAGTAACACATCTTTGTGATCTAAACCACCCCCGGTATCTTTTTTCGATCTATAAGTGCGCCTCATATCGAAATCACATTAAATCATTGCAAATATTTGACTTTTTGCAGCTTTTGATGTTGTATGATAAAGCTAAAATAACTTAAATATCTCGTTTGGAAATAATAACAAACAAAAGCTTTACGTCAAAACTGTCAGATGAATTCAAAAATAAATTGACGTTATAAACTATTAGCCAATCAGAAGAAAGATAGTATAGAAGGTTAATGTTGCCATATTAAAGATGTCTTTAATATGGCAACATTAACCTCAATTTAAAACATTTAAAAGAATTAAGCGAGCTATAGACGAAACAATTTCAACATCTTAACACAATTCATACAACTTTTAAAAATTAACCCTTACAATGCGTGATGCATTAACTAATGGATAGTAAACTAAGAAATCTTGGAAATTACTTTGGAAGATATTTGTAATCTTAATGAATGCACGGTGGTTTGTTACGCTACATTTAACTAATTTACGAAGTTTTATATTTTAGGTTACTCTTGGTTTATATATAACTTATTACTTCGTCCTGAATAATGTTATAAAGCTATATTGGTTTGTTTTCCACTCCACAGTGGAACTCACTTTATGACAAATCTTTATTATTACCGTTTCTGCGAATTTTTCCGTAAGTCCCAGATTGTCGCGCACTATGGACGAAAAACACTTGTTTCTATAACTTGATCAATAATAATCTGTCTTAGCGTTATCGATGGCATGGATAGGTTAATTATGGTAAGTTGAACGAATCGGCAAATTCAAATGTGTACAAAAACTACACCTATTTTTTTATAGCCAATCACACGCCGGTCAGCATTTCTTTTTTTTATTTTCCATATCCAACAACCCAATCGAATAAACTTAAGAGCCATACAAGTTATCTGCAACAAATAATTTTTGATTTTATAACAGGCAGTGCAATTTCCCGAATGTTGTTTAATTCCAAAATTAACACATTCAATGCCAAGAGCGCCACTGGGGAGTTATTGGTAATTTTGTTCACATGCCGCCGACTCCGTGGGGGAGGGGGAGTTTATCAATATACCAGGCATTTTCAGTGCCAGGACAAAAACAAAGGATATCCCTGCATGCCAGCCGGCGTTAATTGTATAGTAAATAACTCCCCTGGGGATTCGTGTGGCATGCGAATAAAGTTATTTAGGACTCCTTAGTGGCGTTCTTGGAATTGAAGTAGCGTACATTACACAACAGGTCAGCGTGCAGCGATAACCTAGGTTTTTGATCTGGCAGTGAAAGTGACTAGTTAGTCACATTTTTGGGAATTTATTGTATTTTTTTAGTAACTACTTGCTGGCTTTTGACTTTATGGCCGCATGGTAACGGCAGTAAGAATACATTTGTCACCACCCCAACTCTTTATACGGGTGTCGTACATTGATTTAAGTAAAAGGGGTAGATGAGTGACGCTCATAGTTTGTCAACACGGCAAGCGATACCCGCACCCACACCGTTGCAAATACTACACACTACTGTAATGTCTATGTGCACAATGCGTAATAGAGATAAAATAATACGAAATATGCGGTTGTGCAAACGAGACCCCCATATTTTGCGCAATACACATAGAGCAACAGAGACATACATAGCAATTAGATCTTAGTGTAAGCAAGACATTATCTGCATATTCTTTCTAATCTTAATATTTCTAACAATCCCGCTACTCCTGGTACATCGCTTACCGAGTTTTGGGATTAGATATTGTCAATTTCAATGGCTGACCTCTGGTTGCATACATTTACTACGGTCATTTGGGTGTCCCTTATACTGGACCGACTACGACGCCCGTGGTATCATCGGAATTACGCCATTTACCTTTAGTTCGGTCGGTAGCGTCGGAAAACAAAGTCAATAATAATACGAGTAACATGTACCTACTCATTTCATGATGAAACAGAATTAAATGAAAGATGGTTTAATAGTGAAGATGGTGTAATCATTTATATAAAGGAATATTATTATTCTCTCCTTTATTCAAATATTTTCTTATATTATATGGGCTCAAATAAATGTAAAATAAGGTTATTATGTGACATATACAAAATTAACGATAAACAACACGAAGAATCTCAACAAATCAGAAAAAATATCGAAGACTTCCAACATGTTCATCGGTTCCCATTAAACAACGAAGTAAAAAAACAATAAAACAACAAAAGCTATAAATTAAGTTAGGTATGGTCATATGGTGTATGGATGGTCAAGGAATTTAAGTGAAGTACCATAGTGACAACGTACGAAAAGGCTCAAAAATATAAATTGATTTTAGCAATCAAATCATGAAGATAGTCATATTTGATATTCCGGTCGATACTCTAGAATAGCTTTTCGTTATTTTGTCCGCTTAAACTAGTTTAATGTGTACTACCGACGACGTTTTTCAACACATTTGCGAGGAATAACTGACTTAAATTAACGCTTTTACTAACCTTTGTTGCTAGGTAATTACTAGGGCTCTCGGTCGTGTCCGGGTTTCGTGTACCCGTTTCTTTGCTACCGGGAAACGGGTTTCTTACCCGTTGGGAACGTTTAATTAGGAACCGTGTAATTAAGACACGGATACCATTGAGGGCGGATACCACTACACATTGAGGGCGAATCAGACACAGGTACTCGCTGTGTCTGATCCGCCCTCAATGTGTAGTGGCAGTGGCAATCTAAAATATAGGTACGATTTTATATTTGAACAAAGTATTGAACCGCATTTAACCTGCAACAAAGAAAATCTCTAGCTGCGTAATTCGTAAAAAACTGCGAATTTTTCGGTAGGTATTGTTTTGTTTCAGACTTTTTACTAATAAAAACATAGGGTTTTCGAATATTCAATTACAATGGATCCGCAAGACTCAAGTTTGGAAAAGTTTCTAAGTGGATCCGCGGACCCGCGCTTGGAAACGTTTCTAAGTTGGAAACGTTTCTTGGCGTTTCGTGTCGTTCGGGTTCTTAGTACCGCCGGTGCTAAGGATACGTGTACACGTGTCTGCGGGTAACACGGATACCGGGAGCCCTAGTAATTACTACTTACTTAGATACTATCCGAAATTTACGTTCAATCTTTTTATTTTATTCTTGTTCATTACTTTAAGGCCACAATTTACATAAAAGAAATAACAGAAAATACAACAAAATGTAAAGTATGTTTAACTTGGTCGGGTTATGTTATTACCGCACTAGGACAGTAATGTAATGAAAAAGTACGGATATTGGATTATGAGCCATAAAGCGGTTCAATAATACCTACGTTACGATCACGCTTGTTGAAAAAATAGTTGTGATTGGTCCATCAAAGTTTTGATTGGCTATATTCTATAAATGTATTCAAGATAAAATAAAGTGCACAAAACCACGATTACCCGAAAGTACGGAATAGCGCCTTTTGTTATTCGTCGTCTGCCTTTGCTGGTAGTATAAATATGTTCCGGTATAAAATGTATGGAACATATTCTACTATGATTGGTACATGTCCACTCTGGGTCTTTTCTTTGCTTGCGTACGTCTGCGATCCACTTATCTTTCCATACTTCGTCGGCAGGAAATCTGTACGTGTATTAAATTGTTATGCTACAACCAAACCTAAACATACGTATAAGCTATTAATTTTATGTATAAAATAAATATTGCAAAATAGACTTTGTTACATTTGTTTTACTAGGAGCGCAGGAACTAAAAATACATGTTGATCAAGATTTATTTGCTGACGTTATTGCGTGACGATGTACGTGTTGCTCTCGTATATATTAGATATATATCTGTTTCTCTCACTCAAAAACAAGAATCATTTAAAATTTGAATTGCCTAAAAATATATTATTAAATTATAAACAGTACTTACGCATGAAAAGTGATTCCGTGAGTTTTGTTTTTATGCTTTGAGCTGTTAAAGCACTGAAAAAAGGCACAGCACGGCATGATTATCGCTTTTAAGCCAATATTCGTTACAGAGATTTTGGATCTTGACAAGCTGTTGACACATGGGCTGCCATCACACGACTAATTCAAAACAGGTCCCGGGACCTGTATTCGATGGCACACTTTCGTGCGCCTGGTACAGGTGTAGTGAGAAATTACTTGCCTTCGGAAACGTTCGTAAACACATGCTGTTTCAGGCAGTGTCACCGAGTCTGACTGAAGTAGCATGACAGCTATTACTGTCAGTCTCAGTGAGATAGACTGAAACAGCATGACGTTGACGAACGTTGCCGAAGGCAAGTCATTTCTCACTACATCTGTACCATATCTACCCCTTTTACTTAAATCAATGGTGTCGTAAGAGTCGACGGGATGTTGTTATGTTTTGGACACACCCTCGACCGGACCGGAATCGAGCGAGCTGTTGAGCATTTGAATGTGCTCATTCACCCCATTTCCCGTTGCTGGAGCTGCAGGTTAATGTCCCAGCTGCGTTCCCCGATTACTTTCTCTTTCTTCTAGATAAAAATCAACACTTTATCGAATTCTAAATGTATGCGAAAAGGCAATGGTTCCCAAACAGTTTATTTCGTGAATGTTACAGAATTGTTCTGCAACATTCAGAATATTTCACTTCATTCGCAATTTATTTCATATATTTAACTTGGTATTTTTCCAGATTTTTTTGCATATTAGCATGCAAAGAAAACTTTGTTATTCCTTATGTCATGTCAGTGACACCTGTGGTTAACATTTTGCATTTCAGGTTCGAAGCCAAAGGAAAGAGTCACAGTCCAAAGAGCACCCTACTTTTGGCTCCAAAAATATATCAACGATTTTGGTCCTTGTGCATTAGTTCCTAGTTCCTACACATATTTTTACAGCACGTGCGTAAGTAAAGTTCAGTTATGACGCCTTGGTGCCATTGTTAAACCGCAACGATAATAGAAAAGCCTCCATTACCTCTAACCTCTAACCCTGGAGCCCCTTTCTCGAAACCTTGTAACTTGTAATACAAGCGAAAGTCCTCATCTAATTAATAGTATCAAAAAGAGACTTCCACTTGTTGTAGTGCAAGTTACAAGATTTTGAGAAATGGGCCCCTATTTTTCTGGTCTAAAATGAGACAAATTAAATACATTGTAATACGAGAATTATTTATTTTTCAATTAGTTTGAAATATCTTAAATGAGTGAATGAACACCGACGCTGCTAGTTATTTATTGATAAAATATATCTCGAATATCGATTTCAAATATAGATTGAACTGGTTTAAGCGTACTAGAGTTTACTAAATTCCTTGTGTTTTTACTACAAATATGATTGTAGTAAGAATTTTGCAGTACATAACTTTACTTATAGATAAGATGCCAATCAAAATACCAAGACTACTTACATACGATGATAATATTAGAAAATTCACATTTTTTAGTTTTCTTTGAGATACCATAGTCACACAAATAATATTGGTACGATCAGCAGCGATTAAATTGAAAACGAAAAAAAAAATGGAGAATGTTTGAGAAGAGAAATGGAATTCAAGGATTCATTAATTAGATCCTAGATGATTACAACACAATGGGCGATACTAGAAAAATATATAAACTAACTTTTTATCTTGATTTCATAAATATAAAAGTCGTAATGTTTACGTATTATTTATTTATTTATTATTTATTTATTCTTTATTAAAACCCACTGCTGACCGTTCATTTAATTTATAGGTAACGATTGCTACATGACAAACAGCAAACGTTTCAACATCTTCAACCATAGAAAACTATCTACATTACATCCAGTTTTTACTATGTAGTATGAACCTATGAACACATTGTGAAACTCAACAGAAAACCCAGCCTTAGCTTTAAAATTCCTGTAATAGTGATACACCTTAAGTTACTAAAGCAGGATCTACACTAGATGTAGACGTAGAGAAAAGGACAGACCATACAATAAAAATGTTATCAAATTTTATTCTATGAAAAGATAACCGATATTTAAGATACCTACCGATTAAGGTAAAAGTAGCAGTGTTCGACGTTGCTCTGTTATTCGATATGGGTGCTATCGCGATATCTAAAAAAGTGTGTTTTTAATTTAGCCTTTATAACCTTACAAACTTAAGCGGATAGGCATTATTCTATATTGAATTCAATCTGCTGTCTGCGGTACGTTACATCCAGAAATTAGACTTCCTACTGTGTTTAAAATGCATACATATGCAGAATTTATCGATTAACTAATAGTAGTGAACAAACTTTTCCCATAATTTTGAATACGATAGACTATAATCGATAAATTCCGAATTGTTAAAATTGCTGTCATCCAGAGGCAGATTGTCATGTCGTTAAGTAAAATGATTCAATGGTTGTGTTCTGGAGTAACTAGTCTAGTGTAGAAACTGCATGATTAATGTTAAGTTAAAAACTTATTTTTACAGTTTTCCGTGATCCGTCACCTTCCATCATTCTTTGGCAGAATTTCCTTTCCGTACAAGCATGAATTTGCTTACATTAATGTTTAAACAAAAATACTATGTTGTTGTTTAGTAAAATAGTTACACGTTTATTTCACTTAAGACGAATCACAGTGCCTTCATTTCGTACCTAAATGCACACACCCTTGTAAATTGGAATCATGTGATAAGTGACATAAATTTAACCTTTTAACCTTCCATTCTACATACATACCTAAAATCGTCTTTTTCTCAAAAGTGTACAAATAATAACAAACATAATATAGGGTGAAAAAGTATTGAATCTTTTTGAACTTGATTTCATACAGCATCCACTGAAACCCTCGAACGAGGTGATTTGATAGGTTATATTATATTTAGGGAACAACTTTTACTATGGAGCTAACCCAGAAATCTCAAAATAAAATTTGGCTTTTTCATACAAAATGTCGTTATCGATCGGTCAAAATGTATGAAAAAGACAATTTTTTATCTTTAGATTTCGTGATTGGCCCCATAGTATAAGTTGTTCAGTGTAGCCTACTAAATCACCCCGTTTAAGGTTTTCAGTGGATGGTGTAACACCCTGTACATTGTTTCAAATTTCACCCTGTATATGTTGACAAATACAACCAACACATCACAATGCCTAAAGACAAAAATCTGTCCTTAAAATTATGGGTCGTGAAACGGTTAACTATAAATGATAACAATCTAACTTAGAATAAAACGGAAAAAATATCGGTCAAAAGATTAAAATTATGCAAACATTTAGTGTTTATACATATAACACTAAATATATGGACTGAATGACACAAACTTAGTTGTCTGAAGAGCGACTCACACTTTCCTGAGCTGGACAACTACCTTGACTAATTCAGGAAGGTGTGGTGGCGCCTTAAAACTACGAGCCTTTACGGCAATACATTGCTACTTAAAAGCTAATTAAAACAAAAACTATTCTACAAAATAAAGAGATTATGGAATAAACAAGTAATAAAGTTCCAGTAAGCATCATAAATGTAAAACAATAGATAACTATGAAGCACTATAAAAATTTGTTGACTAATAATTAAATAACAATTAAGATTGCTTTTAACTTGTGAGATCTCTTGGCTTTTCTACTATTTGTAACATAAATCAATGATAAACAATATAAGTATCTTCAGATATTTCAAACAAAGATAATGTAAAAATAATGAAGATATAACCAAGAGATATGTATAAATGCTTTGTTTTACTAGGGCTGCCATAAATCAATTTGATATTTTTGTCACATAGGTAATTTAATAATAATAAAATGTGAATGGTGTTGGGAAAAACTGCAATCCCACTTATATCTGTCTGAACTTTTTAATTACCTAGCATCACTTATTTGTTTTTTTAGCATTAGAAAGAAGATATATTAGGTATAGTTCGGGAAATATTATTTGACCGACTGTTATCTTCCGTACGACCTTTTGTTTTGCGTTAACACTTACTAGACAATCGGCAGTAAAAGGTCGTAAGTGAGATAAGTCGATCAAATAATATTTCCGGAACTTATACCTAGTTCCACGAGAGTTGGGGTCACGCACACAACAACATGTCATGTAAACACAAGGGATTTGAAATTAGTGTTCTTTTTTCGTACTGACAGCAAATCTAATAGCAACTGTAAGATTGGCCAAAAAGTTTGTTTAACGGATTTGCTTCAATATTTTGACGCAATGTCATTCATTCATTCACAATTTTTTTTCCAATTAGTAGGTACTTAATTTACATGTGTGTGTTAACATTCATCTCAACTCTTTTACCTTATTTCTAATCCTAAACAAGGGAAGTATAGTTTTAAAGTAATTTCGTTGTTGGCAACCCTAGGTATTTAGGTATAACCTAATCCCTTGTGCCCACATGAACCCAGATTTCAACTTGCATATGATTTGAGTGATTTTAGTAAATGGATCCATTTTGCTGCTTACCATTAAAACGGAATTAGCTATACAAATAATAGCTTACATGTTTTAGCATTCACATAGTAGACAACAAAATGGGACCTTTAACCTTTTGGACGCCAATTACTGATTTATCGGCACCGCACGTTCAATGCTAAGTCACGATATAGCGACGTCTGAGTGACAGCTTTTGTAATTGACGTGGCATCGAAAGGGTTAAGAAAAATTAAAATATTTGGCGAAGCATATTTTTAAAACACTTCTTGTTATTATTGCATAAATCATGATTTCTCTCTATGACTAAACCGTTACACAATATTTTAAAGAATGCACCAAATTCAAATTTTATGTATTTAGGTTAAGTTTCTCCTTAACAATCCCATGAATACTGTTACCTTCCAGAAACATGCTTTTCAAACAGGTAAAGAATAAATTTAGACCAAATCTGATGCTAATAACTAATGTTTGCGAAAGGAACAATCTTCTTTGAAAAAATACAGCTAAGAACACAGTTACCTACCCCTGCACATTCTACATATATGCAGGGGGGTCAGATAGTTCTATCCTTGACTGTACATTTGTGGTCTGTTTAAAATGAATATACAATTAACAAAATAGCTGTGTCTTGAATGACGTAATCAACCTATTCGATACACTTAGGGTTGACAGGTGTCCAGCTAAAGCATATTAGTCCTATTCAGCCAAATTTATAGGTCTAGCTTTTGCCATTCACCACATTTTTTCCTTCATAATTTTCCGTGATTGGGGGACCATGGTATAGTAGCAGAATTATGAAGGAAAGAATATATTTATGTGAATTTTTGATGTAATGACCTGGCAACACTAGGTACAGTCAAGTAGACATACCTATCCACTTTTTTATCTTACCACAGTGCAGCAGCTGCAGTAAGGTTCGTACATTAAGGAACGTTAAAACAATAAAGTACAACTTTGTATGTAAGTTCTAGGTAAGAATTAAAAAAGAAAACATATAAAACTGTATGCTTTTGATTTAGAATCTAAAATGCTTTCAAAATGTTAGACCAAAAAGAAACAAATGAGAAACTGTATTTACATTTCCGAAGTTAAAATTACAACTTACCAATTTTGTGCAGTACAATAAAAATATCACATACAATGAATTTTGGCGGTATACCACACCATCACAATTTATGAGAATACATCTATAGGCCTCGGTGATTGGTTAACTAGGTTGGACTGCGTAGGGCTTGCCAGTGGGTCTTGTGAGAGAGATTCATTCATCTTTGCTTCTATTGTAGCCATTTTTACAGCCTCTTTGTAAGCTCCTCTCTTTTTTTTGTTGTAACGCATCTGGAATAGATTAAGTGCATTCTGATCACGACATTCATAAAGAGTTAGCTGCGCACAATCATATCAGAGGTTTATTATGTCGAGTTATGATATCATTGCACATATAAAGAATATGTATCATATACTAGAAGTTTTTGCACTTTAAACCTACATGAGGTTCCTTTTCGGTGTTATTTCTCTTTTGCCCCAGCTGACAAGATTATTTAAAAAAAAGTATAAAACTAAGCTGATAAGAGTTGTCCTTTACAATATGCACAAAATTTAGTGAAAAAAAATATTTTGTGGGTGGTTTTCCCTAAACCATGTCCATCAAATATTAAAATAAACTAATCTAAATGATGAAAAATCAATAAGATCAAAATATGAAAATGAAATCAGCATCAAAACATGTTAAGGAAAACGCCCATGTTTGTTCTAGGCGTTCCGCGAAAGTTTGTGACGTAATTTAACAACAATGAGATGATGAATCATACATGACGCAAATGATTATGTTAAATAAGTAAAAAAGAAAAATAAATGATAAATGTACCTTGAAATCCTCTAAAAATGGACTCAAGCTGTCACATGGCATTAGTGATGATGTTGTTGAAGCGAACCATGCAACATGGGCTCGAGATGTAGGTGTTACGCTTAGTACTCTCCCGGGCCACCATGGGAACCCTACCACTTTACCCCAGACTATGTCACCAGGCGCTACACCCACCAATCTTGCCCCAGCACCCTCCATCTCTGTAGCAGGGAAGTTTGGTACCAAATCACTCTCCCAATCGTCCGAACCACTTTCAGCAACATCCTGCTCGTTTCGTCTTTCATAAGAATTACTACTCAATCTCCTCAGACTTATAGACAGCTTTTGTTTTAAGCAGTGTTCTTTAATATCACTAAAGTAATTAATAGACTCACTTTCAGTAACATTTTCGTCCCTTGTCTTTTGGAACTTGTGCTTCTTTTTATGTTTTGCCTTATGCTTTTGTTTCTTTTCTAGTGGATCCACAGCAGGATGTGGACTATTGGACACATTGTTACGAGGAGACAGAGCACCAATATGTTTAGGTGACCTTTGAACTACCGTCTTGATTGTTATGGTGTTTTTCTTGGCTTGTTTTTTAGCTTTCTTTAATGCTTTTTTGGCAGCTTTTAAATCTGGTTTGGAAGGTTTAGCCATGTCACAGGACACTCCAGAATCTTCATTGTAGTCTCCAGTAATGGGTGGTATTTTGACTACAGTTCCTTCACCCTCACCAAAACATATTTTAAGTGTTCTTGCACTCTGGAACATGGATGTGAATGAAGGATCATTGTCCTTGGGAACTTTACTCTCGGTGTCACTGGACACGCTAACAAACGCCATTTCCTTGGTAGGACTATAAGTTGTACTTTCGACCTTGACACTTGATTTTTCACTACTCTTATTAGAGTTTTTAGAGGACCCTTTCATAGCGTTAGATATCTCGCTTGGTTGTAGACGCGATATTCTGGGTATGAGAGAGTTGCCTTCAAGGTACTTTTTCCTGGTATTTGATGGCTCAAAGTTATCGTGGGCAGTGTCGTCATCGGAATCGAGCTTCCGTTTCTTAGACACGTCCACGTTTTCGCTGTTCTCATTACAGATGCCTTTGCAATTCGAACACAACACTTTCCGGGGCCTTAATCGAACCGTCATCTTTTGCTTTTGCTGGGGTTTGCCTTTGGGCCCGCTTTTTTTAGGCTTATGCGGGTTTTCGGTCGCATACTGAGGCTCTTGGTATGTGTATCTTTGACTAGCGGAATGTAGCTTATCATTGGTGATATCAGTGGATTGTGTAGATTTGGAAAACGCTGGGTTGAGACTGTATACTCCAAATGGCAAATTACTGCAAAATAATGGGAAAATTAGCTAAATAACACATTTTCTTGGATAATAATCGATATACAAATAAATCCTATAAGTGTATGTACGAACCCCTTGTTCGAGTCCAAAAGTACACCTTGAAATTTTTTATTTTCTGAACTGTAAGAAACCACTATTAAATCGGCCAAAGCTTCCTCGACATGCACTAATATTTGTGAATTCTTTTGAATCGTCATATCGGCTGTTGCAGCGACAGCCGCCATATTTTGTTAATAGAATTCCATGGACAATAGAACTTTAACAATGCGTTGTCTATGGTTTTAGTGATGTTGCGAAATGAACGGAACCAGGATTTGGTATCTAAAGCAGGCCATACACGTAAGGGTGTACCTGACAGGTTTGCCTGTACAGGTCAACATATATTACTTTACTCTTTGAGGTCAACTGTTCAGGTAAACCGGAGCGTGTATGTTACAAAAACCTGCACAGTTCTGTAACATACACGCTCGGGTTTACCTGAACAGTTGACCTGTACAGGCAAACCTGTCAGGAACACCCTTACGTGTATGGCCTGCTTAAGAGCATAATTTTTGTAACGAATGCTTAGATGGTTGATTTAAACATTTAGGAAATATTTTTATCACGCAGATAAATTTCTTCTGCAAGCACCTTACAAAATTCTAATTCGACGTGTAGTTACTTATTAGTGATATGATCTATCGACAATGTTTTCAGTTTCGCTACCACCACACTAGCGGCAAGTTGTTTGACATTGACAGTTGGCGGTACGGTTTGGACGGTTTGGTTGATTTGGTCCCGCCCGGCTGAGTTGGGCTGCTTGCACAGTAGTCGCAATTTACTATTAGTTTGTTATCTGCATACATTTATCTAATTAATTCGGAATAATACAACCTAGTAAGTGGTTTGCTATAATTCTACTTTATTCCATAATTGCTTTATTGTTTGTCAAGTCAAGCTTACATAATCGCGTTTTGTTTTGAGCCTCTTGGGACAGGTCTTCTGTTTTTTTGCATATGTTTAACAATATTCAAGGTCTTTGAGTATAAATTACATCACTGTTTTCGCGACAATTCATAAAATAGTTTGAATTACCATATAGTTAAGATAATAATCGGTGTCCAGTCAATTGGCTCCAAAATTTTCACACTACATTAAATGTACAATATTATACATACACATATATTCATAAATAGATCGTTCTCAAAAACGTCCTCCGTAATTAAGGGCTTTGAACGCAACAGCACGATTGTTTTGACTGTTACGAAAGTTAGTACAAAATACATGGTAACTTCGTAATACAAAAGAGCGACATTACGTTTTGTTTTCTTTAAAGCCCTTAACTGCGTATTTTTTTTTGCAGTCGTGCCATATTTCCTGTGCAGTTGTTTTACATCTACTCTAGACAACACATTATAATGTAACTTTAAATTCAATACTTTGCAAAAAATAATGATTTATTTTATAGATTTTTCATTTTTGACTTAATAGATTAGTTATCTCTTCAAAACACCTTTCTGCACCTTAATAAATTATAACAAAAACCATTATCCAACAATTTAATTATCTTAGATTGTAAAATACAAAGTTTCCAGTGATAATACAATACATACCTAATACTGTTTTACAATTGTTTATCTGTAAATGAAGAGTGTGCTTGTATAGTATTGACAATTTATTTACTAAAGTTTAGAGTGTTTATTAGATATTTTTATACCTGTAAGGTATTCCAACAGTCTTGTTTTGTTTACTATACATATTTTACATATATGTACTCATTCATTGTCCTGTAGAAAATGGCAGCCGAAAAAAGGATAGACATCACTAAGCCCCTCTGGGACCAGGGCACATTTGTGGGCCGGTTCAAACATTTTGCCTTCATCTCCAACCCTCTGCTGTCTCTGGTGCCGGAGTCGGAGCTGCATGAAGCTAAGGAGCTCTATTTTAAGTACCAGTAAGTTGTTCTTCAGGAATCATAGTTATTGAACTGTGAATTTTTCATTCAGCTTGCTTAAGCCCATGTGAAATCCTTTACAAAATTCAAATTGAATGGTTTACACATAACTATCAATATATATTTTCTAAAATAAGAAAAAAAACTGTCAGGTATACATCATGTAGATTGGATAGTGATTTGGTGTTGTTTGTAATTGGATGGGGCAAATTTTTATATTATAAAAACCAAATCAAACCATTGTCTTATTTCTCTCTGGTTATGATTGTATTGCATATCAGACTACAGTGGTCAAAAGGTTAAGGGTTTTAAGGACCATCCACAAAAAGTACAACTTTGTCAAGCAGTGTCACTGTCAGGCAGACAGTTACTTCAATTAGCAAATACTCTCAAATTTTAACCTTAGCCCTATGATAGTATTTAAAATCAACTTTCTAGTATTGTTAGGAAGTTTAGAAAATAGCCCCACCTGTCACTATCATTGAATACCTTTTAGGAAAACTAAGACACTAAAACTTATTATTTGAAAAATATTTCCCAGATAGATCAGAAATTAAGTCATTCAATATTCATATTTTATCTTAAATCTTAAGTTTTATTATTTTGGTAAATCAATCTTATATACTCTTTAAAGTCAAAGTCAAAGTCAAAGTGATTTATTTGTTCAACACAGGTTAAAAGAATCTTTATTACTATCAATGCAATACCTAGATGATAAGTTAGTTAAGAATTTTTATACAACTAGTTTAAGTAACAATATTTGTACACCATATATTATGATAAATTAAGGATGGAAAACTACATGTACCAACTATTTATACCCTTTTTTACACAAACTATTCATTCTATTCATTCGTTCAAGTCTGAACAAATATCCAATTACTTTTACTTATCAAAATCTTCATTACAGGCAAGGCAAAGAACCAGCAAACACCCCAATGGAGAAAGTGGTCCGAGCGAAGCAGCTATATGAATCAGCTTTCCACCCAGACAGCGGAGAGCTGCAGAATGTGTTCGGCCGTATGTCGTTCCAGATGCCCGGAGGATGTCTTGTCACTGGGGCTATGCTGCAGTGGTACAGGTATGCTATGATTGAGGCACTATAGGTGAAAAAACTCTAAATTTTCTTTTACATATGACATGTAGGAACCTGGTGGCTTTTGATGGTCACGCTTTTGCCGTTTATCATGGTACTCATCACTTTCACTCTTACAAACTTGTTAGGACCTGACGGCAACAATGACAAACGAAAACACGGAAACATCATGAGGCTATACTGGAAGCCAATCAACTTTTTACCTACAACGTCTGTACATAAATTGTCACCTGCGACTTTGTTAGAGAAATTGTCTATAAATTGTAAATGCATGCAAGTTCACTCCGACACATTTTGGTTCCAACCGTAAATATGTGTATAGTATTCATTGACAGGCATTTGTTAGTTCATCAGAAGTAACACAGGAGAAAGTCGATTGGCTCTGCGATGTTGTGTTGGCCAATGGCCAATAATATTTATATTCTTCACAATAAAATATTGAATATGACATTATTTATGGCCGTAAATGCTCTTATAATATGTCAGTCTCAAGTATTTTTTTCTGATCACTGTTTATGATTTGTATTTTGTAAACATATTGCATTGTTATCTAATCTACTTAACCAGTATGCCCCAAAGTCCAAAAGTCCTATCACTGGACTTGGACTTTAGGATACTAGTCAAATAGACAGAACAGCTAAATAACAACATACATTCCCCTGAATTTTACTCTCTGCTAGTTTGAGCAAGGCGAAATTGCCTGTCTGATTGGCCTAACTCCCCAAAAAAATGAAATACTTGTTTTCCTGCTGGTAAGGTTGCCGGTGCTCAAAGATTTGTTGTATTGGTAAAGGTGCATTCAGACTAAACGAGCATTCGCTATTCTAACCTCCTACTCTACGAAATTCGATCGTTACACAAAACCTGATTCGTTGATTACGTAGAGTGGGGGATAGAATAGCGAATGCTAGTTTGGTCTGAATGCACCTTTATAGAATGCATTATTTTTATAATCGTTTTATTGTGGACAAAAACTTCGTTTTTAAACCTGTCTACTAAGCTTATTACTTATATGACCCTAAATCTTCAGGAGTTCCAGGTGTCCAGGCTAAAGAAAAGATTATACACACCAGAGTTGGACAAAAAGTAATATGATTACTTCAGTAAATTACATTCATTCATTTCAGTAAATTGGAAGGAGTAATCATATTACTTTTTGCCCAACTCTGATACACACGTCACATCACACACACAGCATCAGCTTATTTCTGTATGTTCAGTCCACTGCTGGACATAGGCCTCTTATTACTTATTAGCTATGCGTATGTACGCATTAGGAGGTAATGGGCGGATTTTTATTTTGTTATAGTTTAAAAAAAAATCCAAATTTTGATCTTTTCATATTTTTTTCTACTCAGAATCGAGAGCTCTTTCGTTCCTCATTAGCAGAAAAATGTGTCCCGAACATTCCATACATTTTTTTCCACTGAGTTACGGTCGAAGAAAGTGTATGAAAAATAGTACCTAACTCAATGGAATTTTATTTTGGGAGACTTTTTTATTTCTTTCAGGATCGAAAGAACTCGTAATTCTGAGTAGAAAAAATGTAAAAAGGTCCACATTTGGATTTTCTTTTACAACGACAACAAAATAAAAATCCGCCCTAACCTCCTAAGACCCGGGCCTTTTAAAATATTTTTAGTCAGAAAGACCGAGGTGGCGTTTTAAAGAACAAAAAATGGCGACCATTGTTAAGTCCTGACGTCATGGAATTAATGTTTACATTGTGATCGAACGACCTTTAAAATTTTATTACCCAGGACTTAATGATGAACGCAATTTTGTTCTTTTAGAAGGCACTTGGGGCTTAGGAGGCTGATGCGGATATTCGCCATGCTGGGCAAGAGGGTTGGGAATCGCTGTAGTATCCATTATGATGATGCTGCTGCCCATCATCTATCTTTAATAAACGAATGGTCAGTGACACTTACCACGTTACAAAATACACAGCAAAGAAAACGGTTGGAAAATAGTTTAATTTAAATGTTTAAAAATAATGATTATAAATAACTTGGAGTCACTTTGTGCATAGTTAAAAACTTGATAATGAGGAATTTCATTAATAAATTAGGTCAGTTACGAATAAATTACCAATGTATTTCTTTGTTTAGGTACCTACATATTATCGTATTGAATAAAGAGTGTAAAACATTATAAAATATTGGGGTATTCCGAGGTTTTTCGAAAATACCTGTTCTGGATGCTTAGCCAAGTTGCCAATCGCTAGCGCTTAGTAGCGTATCGTAGTTTTCTCTCTGTGTCACTCTTTCATATTAGCGTGACAAAGACAGTTAGCAGCCTTTCGTTTACGATTGACGATTAAGCATTAGCGATTGGCAACTTGTCTAAGCACCCTGCCTTTGAAAAACTACAGTAGGTAATTAGAACATTAGACATTGAAACTTATCTTATCAGTCTTGTATATTGGGCAATATAGCTTGTCTATATTGAATTATCTTTACAATATTAATCAGATTATCTATTATTAATGTATTATACCTATTATTGTTACTTAACTAAATATTAAATTAAATATATCTTGGGACATCTCACACAAATCGACCTAGTCCCACGGTAAGCTCAATTAAGGCTTGTGATGTGGGTACTAGGCGACGATATATATAATAGATAGATACATATAGATACTTAAATACATAGACAGCCATGACCAAGGAACAAGCCGGGATTCGAACCCGGAACCTCCAGCTTCGTAAGCAGGATCATTACCAACTAGGCTACGGAGGCGGACGGATAGGTATGCAACTGTTATTTTTCAAGGAAAGTTCACAAATATATGTATACAAAAACAAGTGAACATCAACATTTAATAAAATATTTATGAATCTAAAAATAGTTAACAGATAAAACAGTTACGTTAAGTTTCTTATCATACATCGATATAAAGACGTCTTTTATATTATCGAAAGGAGGTTATACAATGCACTTTGATCCATGCAATTTCACGATAGGAGCCGAATTGGAGATATTCATCATCATCATCATCATATCAGCTGAAAGACGTCCACTGCTGAACATAGGCCTCCCCCAAAGTTTTCCACAATGACCGGTCCTGTGCCACCCGCATCGAGCGAATGGAGATATCAATTCTATGATATTATATTTTACCTACCTCTCATTTAAATGCCGCAGTGGGCATACACAATTGGATACTTGTCTAATTATAAAAAACCGGCCAAGTGCGAGTCGGACTCACGCGCGAAGGGTTCCATACCATTATCAATTTATTATTTAAAAAATACAGTTAAATCAACCTAGCTCAAAAACTATAGGAGATAATTTAATCAAACCAAAAATCGTTGATAGAGTTTATTAATGTGCTTAACATATATTTTTTTTTTAATTTTATATCGCGTAGTTTAAAAAATAGAGGGGGGGGGGGACACATTTTTCAGACTTTGAGAGCTGGTATCTCGAAAACGATTTGCTTAAATAAAGATAAGATTTATAAACCTTCATATCATTTTCAAAGACCTGTGGAAGCCGTGTTGACTGGGATGATGAAAGTCTTCGGCTAACACAATATTTATAATATTATAATAAAACGGAAAACGAATTCAATGTCTAATTTTTTTTTCTCTCTGACAAGACAAGACAAGGCATTGACAGAAGTCCCAGGCGCGCGCAACCGCGCTCGCCACATGGCTCCCCTCCGAAGACCGTCACTACGGGCGAGAATAGTCGGGGAACCTTACTCTGCGTCCTGAACGAGTTGTGATGATCTTTCGGTCTTCGTAGTCAACTATGTCTTGCTGAGTGTTTCCATTAGGACAGTTGGTGTTTCCCAGTATATAAGCTGGCTTGAGGCGATCGACCGACACCGTAACGGGTTTTCCTTTGATGAGCAGCTTATAAACCTTTTCGGTTCTTCCTATAACGGAGTGCGGCCCAGTGTACGCAGGCTGCAGAGCACCACGAAGAGCGTCTTCCCTTAGGAATACGTGACTGGTTGTGGCCAAATCCTTGAATATAAACGTCGGTGGGTTACTGTGACGAGAGGAAGGCTTAGGTTGAAGCTTCTCGACAGTCGACCGCAGCCGCGTTATATAGTCCGTCATATCGGTAGTACCAGGTGTACATGGGTTAAAGAATTCACCAGGTAGCCTTATTGTCTCTCCATATACGATCTCCGCTGACGAAGTTTGAAGGTCCTCTTTAAACGCGCTTCTAATCCCCAACAATACTAGTGGGAGCGATTCGGTCCAGTTTTCCGATGAGTGACAGGTAATGGCAGCTTTGAGTTGCCTATGGAAGCGTTCGACGAGGCCGTTACAGGCAGGGTGGTAAGCTGTTGTCTTCTTATGATGGAATCCGGAAATCTTAGCGAGATGCTGAAATAAGGCTGACTCGAACTGTCGTCCACGGTCTGTTACGATGGATGATGGGCACCCGAAACGTGCTATCCATCCGGATAATAAAGCTTTTGCTACTGTTTCAGCGGTCGCGTCGATAATCGGTATAGCTTCTGGCCATCTAGAGAAACGGTCCACGGCGGTGAGACAATAGCGGTATCCATTAGAAGGAGGTAACGGTCCAATGAGGTCGATGTGTACATCCGCAAATCGAGCGCGAGGCAGTGAGAAGTTACTCAAAGGAGCCGTAACGTGCCTCGTTATCTTTACGCGTTGGCAGGAAATACACACACGTGCCCAATCTCGACAGTCTTTCCGAATACCTGGCCATACGTAGCGTGTTGCGACTAATTGTGCTGATGCGTTTGCTCCAGGGTGACTCAGCATATGTAGGCTATCGAATACCTGTTTTCGCATACCTTGCGTGACGTAGGGTCTTGGCATTTGCGTTGTAGTGTCGCAATACAGCTCGGTATTTGAACCAGGAAGCTTTACCTTTGTTAGTCTGAGTGATGTTTTGTTATTTAAAAGTTGGTGTATCTCTGGGTCTTCTCGTTGGGCTTCGGCTAGTTTACTGAAATCTATAGCTGATTGGATTTCTTCTATACGCGATAATGTATCTGCTACTACGTTATCTTGGCCAGAGATGTGACGTATATCAGTGGTAAATTGAGAAACGTAATCTAGATGTCTGAACTGCCGAGGTGAACATTTTTCTTTTCGGGTGGTGAATGCAAAGGATAGAGGCTTGTGGTCAGTGTATATGGTGAAATTTCTGGCTTCGAGCATGTGACGAAAGTATTTTACTGCTTCGTATATGGCAAGAAGTTCCCTGTCATAAGGTGAGTATTTCTGTTGAGCTGGGCTGAGCTTTCTGGAGAAGAACGCTAGAGGCTGCCATGATCCGTGCTGCTGCTGCTGTAGCACCGCACCTAAAGCAGTATCAGATGCATCGCATACTAGGCCGAGCTTTGCTTGACAGACAGGGTGAGCAAGCATTGTCGCTTTACAGAGCCCTTCCTTGCATTTGTCGAACGCCTCCAGCGTGTAGTTTGATATATCGACAGGTTGCGAGTTCTTGATGGATCCGCGCAGTAAAGCGTTTAGCGGAGCTTGAATTCGTGCGGCATTAGGAATGAATCGCCGGTAAAAATTAAGCATTCCTAAAAACTTTCTTAGCTCTTTAACGGTCCTGGGGACTGGAAAGTTTTTAATTGCTTCAACCTTTGTATCTAGTGGTTTGGTCCCATTTGCTGATATAGAATATCCAAGGAAGGTGATTTCAGGAACAGCGAAAATGCATTTTGCTGTATTTATTACCATGCCGTATTCTTTAAGCCTGGTAAAAACAGAACGTAGGTGTACTTCGTGTTCTTCAGCATTCTTCGAAAATATCAGGAAATCGTCGAGGTACGTATAACAGAAATCTAGGCCCCTGGTCATTTCGTCCACGAAACGTTGAAAGGTTTGCCCTGCGTTCCGTAAGCCAAACGTCATGTACGGGAACTCGAATAACCCGAAGGGAGTCGTTATAGCCGTTTTCGGGATATCCTCTTCACTGACGGGGATTTGATTGTATGCCTTTACTAGGTCTAATTTGGAAAATACATTACATCCTGATATACCTTGTGCGAAATCGTGGATGTGGCGTATAGGGTATTTATCGGGTACCGTTCGAGCATTCAGCATACGGTAGTCCCCACAAGGGCGCCAACCATTATCCTTCTTCGGTGCCAAATGTAAAGGTGATGACCAAGGACTTTTAGAAGGCCTAGCTGTCCCGTCTTTGAGCATGGATTCGAACTCGCGCTTGGCGATTATTAACTTGTCCGGAGCTAGTCGTCGAGGGGATGATGCAACCGGTGGCCCGGGAATGGTTTTAATATAATGTACGGTGTTATGCTTGGCTTGACTTAGCACTCCGGCGGGATGCGTTATCTCGGGGAATTCTTTTAACAAACTATGCCATTTTGAGTCACCGGTCATGGTTTTAATGGAAAATATCATGGCTGACGGAGCGGCGGGAGTACCCGTTGCGAATAATAATGTAGTAGCGTCAAGCAGCCGTTGGTTGTGTATGTCGACCAGAAGGTTGTAGTGCTTAAGGAAATCTGCTCCGATTATTGCTCTAGTAACGTCAGCAACGATGAAACGCCAGGGAAATTCCCGTCGTAGGCCCAGGTCTAGATTTAAATGTGCGTAGCCAAATGTGCTTATGATAGAGCCGTTGGCAGCACATACGTTGATAATTCGTTTTAGGGCGGCGCTGTTTAAGTGATGTGCAAGGGAAAACGCAGACTTCGCTGCCTGTGTCGACGAGGAACTGCATCTTGGACTTGCGGTCTGTCACAAACAGGCGACCTGAAGAGCTTGGGCAATCATCCGTCGCCATTACTGACTGCCCGGCGAGTTTTCCGACGTGAAGTCACATGGCTTGTCGCACTTGGTCGCATTTCTACCAAACTTGGCGTGAAACCAACATACAGGAAACTTTCGATAGCTGGATGTCGAGCGTCTCACTGACTTGCTTCGTTGACGGCGTACTCCTCCGGACCGGTATGGCGAGCGAGATCTGCCGAAGTTGGCTGTCAGATCTTTCATTTGTTTCCTCAATTCAGCTATTTCGTTTCTGAGTTCGCATAGGGAAGATGCTGGCGCATTTGACGACGTGGATGCAACCTGAGGTGTCGTAGGTGCGATATCTTGGACTTTATCTGCTAAGTCCGCTAAGAGGTCGAGCGAAGCGTCGGGCTGTACGGCGATAACAGTTTGGATGTTGCTAGGGAGGCGGGATCTCCAAATTGACAGTAATAAGTCTTCTGACAATGTTGGTCCGCCTAGGCCTCTTAAGTGTCTTAAGAACTGGGATGGTTTACGGTCGCCCAATTCTTCGTGTAGTAATAATTGTTTGATTCTTTTATCTTTAGATGCTGTCAATCTCTTTATAAGTTCTTCCTTGAGTTTTTTGTACTTATTGTCAGTCGGTGGCGAAACAATTAGATCTCTGACCTCTTTGCAGTACTGCTGCTAGTGGCTGATTATGTAGTTGAACTTAGTTTCATCAGCCGTGATTTTTGATAGCATGAATTGACCCTCGATTTGAGCGAACCATATCTCGGGTTCCTCGGGCCAGAACGGTGGTACCTTGACATTTACACGGTATATTTCTGGAGCGGGTGAAGATGGGACAGGTTCTCCAAACGAAGTACGTGGTCCTCCGTCATTTTGAAATGTTGCGATAACTTTAATTAATTATATAGGTGTTCAGCGGGGTCACCAGTGTGGAAGCCGTGTTGACTGGGATGATGAAAGTCTTCGGCTAACATATTTATAATATTATAATAAAACGGAAAAACGAATTCAATGTCTAATTTATTTTTCTCTCTGACAAGACAAGACAAGGCATTGACAGAAGTCCCAGGCGCGCGCAACCGCGCTCGCCACAGACCTTTCTAATAATACCCCACACGCTTATATACAACTAATTTTTTTTCTATCCCTCAGTTATATGTATGGAAGGCCCCCACCCCAATGGTTTTTTTACAATTTAGTATCATAATCCTGTAGCGGTTCATACAACACATATCCTTACCAAATTTCGTTACTGTAGCATTCATAGTTTCCGAGTAAATCGTCTGTGACAGACGGACAGACGGACAGACGGACATGACGAATCTATAAGGGTTCCGTTTTGCCATTTTGGCTACGGAACCCTAAAAAAACATCCTCTAGAAATATGTACCTATTTAAATATTTAGCGACACAGGTTACTCACGTATTTAAGTCGATAATTGCTCGACATGTTTCGATCCGGTTAGAGGGTCCTCATCATGTAGTACCCGCGACCAAAGCCCGGCGTGTAGTTATAATTCTAAAATATGTACATATGTTATATTAATTGATTCGTAAAACCATAAAACTAAAAACATTACGAGCAGTTTATAATAAAATAAAAAATTAAACTGAAATTATCTTTCCCGATAAAATATCGATACATTAGGTAATGTGCCTTATTTTGTTGCGTAAGGATAAACAAAGATTAATCATTTTTCCAAGACAGGCTAGTTAGTTATTTAATTCCATTAAAAGTAATGAAATTGTTTTACGGAGGAATAAACTAAGGCCACTCCTATTTACTACTTACTCCTATTACTTTGCCCTAATCATAACATGAGGATATTATACTTTGTCCTTTTCATATAATACTAAGTACAATTTACTTTTACTAATATTGTTTTAGAATTATGACAACGATTATTGTTGTGATATCAGCAGGCTTAGCACATGATTGGTCCGACAGTATGTCGCCGCGAGGTAGAGACTATGCACTGAAAAAATGCTAAGTTGGATTTATCAGATTTTGCGTAATTCTAACACAATTTTTTATTTTATTCACTTCGGTATCAACTTCAACCTTTTTAGTTTTTTAAATTTGATAGCAAGGATTTGTTACATATATCAAAGTTTCCTCGTAATATAGCCAACCTAAGTTACTTTGGTAAATATTTTTTTTTCAGTGTGGTTTACTATGTTTTTATATATATCTTACGCAACACATCTTACACAAATCGACCTAGTCCCACGGCAAGCTCAATTAAGGTTTGTGATGTGGGCAAATGCAAAAGTTACCGTAATTCTCGGTAATTTACGGTAACGTTCTCCAATGAGAATTACGGCAAGTGTGAAATTACCTGACGGCACATCACTAGTCACCACACGGCCTAAGACTGATTAAAGTGATGTCAAATATTGCGTCTCGTCGGAATCGACATTTATTGCAGGATTTTGCATGTGATACAACAACTGTCTTCCATCAATTGTGTATGTCAGCTGATCAAGTTCAGTGTTTGGCATCCGTACTAAAAACGGTTGCCAGGTACGGTCACGCTAATTGTATGTAGAAGGTATTTTAAAAATAGCAGGAATATATTCGCGACCATTGAATCATTCGTCACGAATCTATTATTTCAAGGACAGGGCCTTTGTACCCATTGTACATTGCTTACGTCAAAAGTATTTCTAGTAAAATATGTTAAGGGGAGTTGCCAAAGAAATTGATAAAGGTTACTCACCTTTTTCGTCTAATTTAGAAATACAATACAATACGTACTGTTTATTGCACAGCATCTTATAAAAATAATGTCAACAAAGCTTAAAGGTAAAGGTAATACAACAGGCGATCTTATCGCTAAAGAGAGATCTCTTCTAGGCACTCTTTGGGCAATGAAACAATGCAACCATGATGCGATGAAATGTTATATTTATATTATAGAACTTGGTTTGGATATACAGGGTGGAACGGAACGACGATCTTTCCCGCTACCGACCGACTCTACCAACCATTACGATGAACTTTCAGTAAGGGACCAACATCGAAAACGTACATGGAAAATTTACTTTTCCATACTATTGAGCTCTAACTAATCAGTCACTTTGTATGATGAGTTAATTTTTTTTAAAGATATTTCGATGTTGGTACAGTCAAGGGCATTAATATATATACAATTCTCCATACTGATCCCTTACAAATGTGTCTATATATTAATGCACTCGACTGTACTATACTAAAAATTCATCGTAATGCTTGGTAGACTCGGTCGGTAGCGGGAAAGATCGTCGTTCCGTTCCACCCTGTAGAACATACAAATTATACTTTCTGCATTATTTTCTACTTAATTCAGATATGTGCTTAGTATATTCCCAGTAAATTCCCAATATACACGTCTTACCTATAGGTACTGTTAGTCAGTAGAAAATAACAAAAGTGTAAACAAACGTCAAAACTTGCATTATTTCATAATCACGCGCCTTAGAACACAATCTTGAGTTTATCACCAACTTAAAACCTTAATAACCTTATTGTATGAACATGTGTTAACATGAATTTGTATTGTTTGCGACCATATTTTTTTTATTTAGATGGTGTTTTTTACGCGCTAGTGTGAGAGGTGGTTCATTTCTGGCCAGGTCGAAACTTAAAGGTACATCTGTAGGTACTGAAAAACGTCGTACGATGCGACGAAAAGGAAATTCGTAACTAGTGTCGATTTAAAACACTCCCTTCGGTTGTGTTCTAATTTACCGCCACTCGTTTCGAAGTTTATTTTTTTCACAGTTGTAACATAATGTACTATTCTTCTTATCTCACGGCGACATACTGTCACACTAATGTAATGTAATTGTGTTCTAATTTACCGCCACTCGTTTCGAAGTTTATTTTTTTCACAGTTGTAACATAATGTACTATTCTTCTTATCTCACGGCGACATACTGTCACACTAATGTAATGTAATGAAATATATGTGTCATGTTATGTAATATGCTTACTAATTAGTTGAAATTTGACGTCTCTTAGCAGGAACCGGAACCGTTATCTTACAAAAACCTCGTAAAAGCCCAATATTTTAAAAATATTTTACTCTTTAAGTACAGTCAAGTGCAAAAATAAATATCGAAATAATCCGCTCATAAATATGTTACGACGTTCTTATCACACAGAATGCGAGTGCACTGGGGCATATTTTTGAACATTTTTGTGTACACCTTATTTTGTATTTGACTGTACTTCTCAATATTTTATGTAATTTACAATATCATATTTTTAAATTACTCCATTAACTTAGAATCTATATACCGAAGAACGAAAAAAGAACCGTTCTTTTTGTATTGAGAAAATACCGGTTCCGGTCCCTCTCTTAGTGACACTGCCATCCCTTTTGTTTCAGAACCGGCACAGCTATAGTATTCTGGCAATGGGTGAACCAGTCGTTCAACGCGCTAGTGAATTACACCAACCGTAACGCCAACTCGCCACTAACGACAACGCAAATGGGCGTCGCGTATGTTTCTGCCACGTCCGCTGCTATGGCGACCGCTTTGACGTTTAAATTCGTTGTGCAGAAACGTGCTAAGAACCCGATACTTGCTGTAAGTGAAAATTACCATAATTACCTTTGTCATCGTTACCGACAAAATTAGTAAATTTCAACTGTAAAGCTAACTCGACACTGACGACAACGCAAATGGGCGTCGCGTATGTTTCTGCCACGTCCGCTGCTATGGCGACCGCTTTGACGTTTAAATTCGTTGTGCAGAAACGTGCTAAGAACTCGATACTTGCTGTAAGTGAAAATTACCATAATTACCTTTATCATCGTTACCGATAAAATTAGTAAATTTCAACCGTAAAGCTAATTCGCCACTGACGACAACGCAAATGGGCGTCGCGTATGTTTCTGCCACGTCCGCTGCTATGGTGACCGCTTTGACGTTTAAATTCGTTGTGCAGAAACGTGCTAAGAACCCGATACTTGCTGTAAGTGAAAATTAGTTTACCATAATTACCTTGGTCATCGTTACCATCTAATTTCAATTAATTGTAGGTTAGGCGTACGCTAATTTGCCGTTGACAACTGCCCAAATGGGCGTCTCTTTTGCTTCTGCTTCCTTGGCAACTATGGCAACTATAGCCATTTTTTTTGACATTCTTATTGAAAATTACCAGAATTACCTTGATCATTATAACCTTAAAAAATAGTAGACTACAATAACGTCAACCCGTAGTTGTTTATTTGATCGAAGATTTCCCTTCAAAGGCTTCGGCAAAGTCTCTACTATAAATACCGGATAAATCCTGAACAGATACTTATTTAAACATTCTAATTCTTATTTTTTTATTATTTGTTTTCAGAGGTTCGTGCCTTTCGTTGCAGTGGCAGCCGCTAATTGGGTGAACATTCCCTTGATGCGACAGAACGAGATTCTAAAAGGTGCGACAACTACGTATTACATGATTTTATACAAATAACGGGTTTTCGCGATATTAGCGCGGGTTTTCGCGTCAGCCTCCGTAGCCTAGTTGGTAGTGACCCTGCCTACGAAGCTGGGGGTTTCGGGTTCGAATCCCGGCGAGGGCATTATTTGTGTACTTGTTTATAACAAATATTTGTTCCTTGGTCATGACTGTCTATGTATTTAAGTATCTATCTATTATATATATCGTCGCCTGGTACCCACATCACAAGCCTTAATTGATCTTACCGTGGGACTAGGTCGATTTGTGTAAGATGTCCCAAGATATTTATTTATTATTTATTAATCTGACTTTCAGCGGAATGGGCTTTGTACATGGTATATTACCCCGTTTTATGTCAGATTCATAAGATTATTACAGTCTGCCTAACCCATTTTGTTTACTACAAAAAGCGCGAAATTTTAATGATTTAATTTATTTTTTTGCCGCTTTATTCCACTAATTACTTTTGACATTCCAGTTTTAAAGGTTTTCTAGTGTAGTATTGTTACGAACGTTTACATGTACTGGGGAAAATTAATTGTACAGTCACGTCTAATAATATGTGTACATTTTGGAACGTATCTCAAAGGCATAAGGATCAAAATCGTATACATATTACTAGAGCCGACCGTATATTACTGTTTTCAAATGAACACGTTTTATTTTATGTGAAATATAAACACTCACATTTAGACCCTGTTTCAACATTTACTAAATAAAATATATCTGTCAGATAAATGTATCGTTTTTTTATATGCCTGGGGAAAAGAAAACGATTATCATAATTTTATCCGACGTAAACTAACTACACTAAGACACGACTATAGTTATTTATTATACAAGGGAGCAAAGTTGTTGTTTAACTGTCGTGCCAATATTGAGACCTGAGCTAGCGAAAGATTCCAAAATTGAGCCACGAGCGTAGCGAGTGGTTCAAAAACTGGAATCTTGAGCATTGCGAAGGTCTCAAGGCACGAGAGTTGAACAAACTTTGCCGCCAAGTGTAATACAACTTTTTTCCCCTCACTATCGCGAGGAAATATGATTACAAATCTCATCCAAATGTAAATTAACTTAAAGAAACCATTTAAAACTCAATGTCGAAACGTATCGTAGAATAGAGTTACTTCTGGAATTTAAATATAGCCAATGGCTTACAAAGTCACCCATGAGAACGACCAATTTAACATGTGAGCTCCGATTGCGCATGTTTACTACGGTCATACAGATCCACTTATACTAGGCAGTAGGGGGCTATAGGAATTAGAGCAATGTCAAATTACTTTATTCACAAGAGTGTAAAAAGCGTTTTTACCCGCTCGTATTAAACGATAAACGAGCGCTTTACGAGCTAGTGAGGGGAAAAATATATTGAATATATATCCCACGATTGTGAAACAAGTGAAAATTACTCAGCGAAAAGGGTGTTGAAACGCACACACAAAATATTAAATTATTATAATATTGTTACAGGACTCGAGGTCTCAGACGAGAATGGGAAAATTATTGGCAAGTCACAACTAGCGCCGGCCAAAGGAATCTCACAAGTGGTCACTTCTAGGTAAATACATAGATTTTCGGTCATTCAGGGACCTTTATTTGTCATTTACGTACATCATCAGCCTATCTTAGTGCTGTAATACCGTACTTGGGTCAAATTTCTTTTCGTTGTCTTAATTCATACCACTCTGTCACGCTTTTAGTGGCTGTTTCGACTCAGTATATAAAAAAAATCCGGTGCACTTGTATTTCCTTTTCGAGTTACATTTTAATCGATACACGAGAAATTGAAAACAAAACATCATGTTGTACAAAAATCACCACTGCGTCACGTTTTTAAGGGACACAAAATAAGACAACGTAAAGAATTTTGACCCACTTACCTCCCTAGATCACAATGTCATAACCAAGGAGCGAAATTCTTCATAGCAAAAACTAAACTGTCAGAGGGAGTGACCGAAGTATTTTATCGACTATCGATAAATAACTGACACTTGACGGTTCATCGCTAACTTTTATTTATCGTAATCAGGCTTTTAGCCATACGTATTATACAGTGGCGGTAGATTATTAGGGATATAATTATTTTGTTGTATGCCATTGTAATTAAAATTATTTTAATAAGGGACAAAGTATGGGAGATTAATCAAAAATGGAATACACATTTTTTTAAATATGGGAGTTAGTTAAACAATTATTATACAACGTGTTATTCAAAACATAATTGGTGGACGGAGTCCTTTTAAAAAAATCCAATGTTAGTAATTATGTCATCTATCTAGTCGCCACTACACTCGTATATATCTAAAAGCCTAACCCCCTTATTCATAAACGTCCGCTAACTTAACAAGCCGCTAATAATTGTTTGTCCCTTTTGCTCTTATGGACACATTGTTAAGACCGAAAGGGACAAACAATTATTAGCGGCTTGTTAAGTTAGTAGACGTTTATGAATAAGGGGGGTAATTATATTATTTTAACGATGTTTCATTGAGTATAATTTTGTTTATCGATAGTCGATAAAACACTTCGTTCAATCCCTCTGACAGTTTGATTTTTGCTATGAAGGATCCCGCTCCTTGGTCATAACTCATATATTTCTGATTTTTGACGCATATTTATTTGGATAGAATCGTCATGTGTGCCCCGGGCATGTTACTTCTGCCTGTGATAATGGAGCGGATCGAACACAAGCCGTGGATGCAACGCATTCGCTGGGCACACGTCGGTATACAGACTGCTATCGTCGGCATGTTGTGAGTATCATTACCATTACCTCTGTCTTTCATTACCAGGTGGCTTATGATGGTCCCGTTTTATCTATTTATCGTGCTACGCGTCACTTTCTTAAAAAACGTGACGGCAACGATGACAAACGATGAGACGCGGTACCATCATAAGCCTAGGTCTTTCATTATCATTATTCATTCATTAATCGTACATTTTATTTTAGGTGTAGCATAAAAAAAAACATATAAATAGATTGGCTTTGGTAGATTACCAATATTATTATTCAGATGGCGGAGTGGTTTTACTATAACACACTAAACCAAAAACTTACTTCTACCGATTTCTCCGAGAACTCATCATCAGACCTTGACTTGGTGCCAACGGGACCATCTCAGAGCTACACCCGTTCAATAAAAAAAAATGGAAATGATTCACGCTTCTCGGAGATATCAAGTAACATATATCGTCATCATCATATCAGCCATAAGACATTCACTGCTGAACATAGGTCTCCCCTTGGGTTCTCCATATAGCATGCGACCACGGATGGAACCTGCATCCAGCGTCTCCCGGCGATCTTCATAAGATTTGTCCATCTTGTGGGTGGACGTACAGTCAAGGGCATTAATATATATACACTTCTCCATACTGATCCCTTACAAATGTGTCTATATATTAATGCACTCGACTGTACGTCACACCCACATGTATTATCAAACCGGAATCAGAAAGGGATTCGAGCGTACTGTTGACACAACAAATAACACAAAATTTACCGAGAAAAGAGTTGTTTATAGAAGTAGTGAGTGATTAATTAATCTTGTTTATAATTATTTGCACTTAAACTATAAAAATATGAATATAACTAATGAATATATCCAAGATTGACTTATACACTGTTGTGTCAACAGTACTTTCGAATCCCGTTCTAATCGCGGTTTGATAATACAGACAGCAGCAGGTATTGCTATGCTGGCAGGATGTTCAAAATGAACTTGGCACGACCTTATTGCTAAGTCTATAAAGTGTGTTAAGATCATTGTGAACACCCTACCCGCTAAGGGATATCTGCTGCTGACTGTACTACTACAAGTAACATACATGCAAAAAAAATCTGTCGAATTGAGAACCTCTCTTTTGAAGTTGCTTAAAAAGGCATTTTCTACATGTATTATAATTATGTTTTTTTTTCAGTCTCACCTTCATGGTCCCGACTGCTTGTGCCCTGTTCCCACAAAGATGGTGAGTACTTATTTAAATAATGTTTTCTTTATCCTGGTCCTGGCCCACAATTTCTGTCACTACAGTGGATTCATCCTTATTTGTCTTATCATATAAACAAACAAAATGTCAAAGATGCTCAAAGACAATCACTAGTGATTAGAAATGTAGAAATAATGAAATGTCAGCGATAATTTCACTATTTACGTAAATAGAGGAATATCGATTTTGGGTCGCCTGTCAGGAAGATAATTATTAGTACAATATTATATCAAAAACAAATTGAAATCAACTACCAACATTTTGGTAAATTACTGCAATTTATTTTAATTGCCTTTTTTCCAAGTTCTACTTTGAGTATTAATATCGATATATTGACATGCCAACATAACGGTACATAGACAATCTAGACATCGCAATGTCAGATGTCATGAGGATTATCCGACCGTAACAGCGTTTATTGACGAAAATCTTTACAGAAATGATATTTTTCAGTGCTTTTTTGAGTGAATATTTTACTTTGCGAGTTTTTTTAAGTATGCAACAACATTTGACGTGATGATTATTGTATAATCGCAGAGAAAAGTGTGATAATGTTTTCAAAAAGTGTTTGTTTACACGATAAGACAAGTAAGGATGAATGCACTTTTTTTTTAAAGGCGTACGGTTTTGGGAACTTTTGATGCAGAAAAGTAATCATTACACCTCACGTTTCTACATACTGTAAATCCCATCCAAATCAGGAAAGCCATTTTTTTAAACTCGTATAAAATTTGCCCTTTTTTATAAATATATACATTATTTTCCGTTACTGTTCACGAAATATTTACCTGAGCCACGAATATAAAAAAATGCAGGTTCGATCGCCCTGGTCTATAAAGATTGACTAGGGATGACTATAGCCGTTCTGTTGATTTTGAGGTATTTTCGTCTTATGATAGTATTAGAGTTCACTCGTCGTCACCAAAATGTCAAATCTTCAGATTCAAGTGATGTTTTCAAAGCAACACTATCTCACCAAAAAGTAGCTAAAAATTTAATTTATACAATTTTGCTTTTAAATTACGTTACAGTCACTCTCGAACGAGTGTACCAAATTAACCTTTTAGATGCCATTGACTGGCATGTCAGCCTCGCAGGTTCAACGGCAAAGACCGATATATAAGTCACGGTCCACAATTTATCAATTAAGACCTACACGCACGAACGTAAAGTTAAAATTAAATTTTGACATTTTTGTTACGTGCCGTTCTCCTTGTGACAGCTTTTGTATTTGACGTGGTGTCAAAAAAGTTGTGCGATTTCTGCAACTCCTAGTATTTGGGTTAATCAACTTTTTTCTATCTTTTATTGCCATGGTTACAGTCACCTCAGTCACGCTGGTTTTATGCAAAATGATGGTACATAAATTATGCAAACATGCATTTGTCTGGTGTTAAATAAGCCCTTTCCATAACGGGCCACCTACAAACATGGACTACATGCATGTTTCAATTTATGTGTATAATTTTGCATAAAACCAGCGTGACTCAGGTGACCGTAACCATGGCAATAACACATAGAAAAAAGTTGATTCACCCATTTGCATGCATGTTAATATGATAAAGACGAATAAAAGTAATTTGATTTGAGAATAGTTTAATTTAAAATTATTTTGTTCCAGTAAAATCTCGACAGACACCATCAAACGCTTCGAGCCAGAAAACTATGAAGAAATACTGAAAAACACAGACGGAAAACCTCCGCAATACGTATACTTCAATAAGGGTTTGTAAGCTGTAGTTTATAAGTAGTTGTTATTTGTAAAGTATTGGGAAACTTGTCTATGGTTTTTTATAAAATTAAAAAGTCAAATACCAAAAAAATCACCATAATTCAAGATGGGATTCGAACTCACGTTCTTAGCATTAATCGAAAATCGAAATTCGTAAATTTCGAGGTTTTTCTGTCACTCAAACAAAGTCGTCATTAGAGTGAGAGTGACAAATCCTCAAAATTTACGAATTTTGTTTTTCGCGGTAGAACCCTTCGGCCATCCGATCTCAGCAGAGCTCGAATCTCAGCCACGGAAACTGGGGACATGGGTTCGAGTCCCACCTCGGGACTGGAGAATTTTTTTTTTTTGGTGATAAATAAGCATACGGCCGTTGATGATAAACAGCTTCCGTATCCAATGGATGCCTGCAACTCCATATAAAAACCTATAAACTTACCCCCTTATTCATAAATTCCTAAGGTAACAAGCCGGTAATTATTGTTGTCCCTTTCGATCTTATCAATATGTCTATAAGATCGAAAGAGACAATACTTATCGGCTTGCTAAGTTAAGACACGTTTAGGAATTAGTTTGGTCTTTTTCTTTGGTATATGACATCTGAATTTAGAATCCGTAGGCAAGTTTCTCAAAAACGTAAATCGGTGTTGTTATGGATAACCATTGTTGCCATATCACGTGGACGTAAAACTAGATAGTTTAGTAAGAAGAAAAGTAGATTTTAAGAAAATTAATTAGCCTTTCGAATTTTTGCGCTTATTTGTTATGTATTTGAAAAACCAGTGCAATATTGAAAATTATAAATCAGATTTCCTACGATCATAGATGACTGAGTGATGTAATAACTCGAAAATACGATTTTGTGAGTATGTACTTTACGTTATTTTTTTTATATATCTTAGTATGTGAGCAGTATGTTGTAAAGATTTTAGTGTACTTATATCATATCATAATCATCTCAGAGATATTATTTTTTATTGTTTTTTTTTAGTTATTAAGCGTATTTGTAAGTGTTATTGGCTAGCAGTATTGTTTTTTATTGTTCGCAAAGAGTATTGATTTTAATAGAGGTGTCAATTCTATGATTGTTTAATTTGTCATTTGTTTAAAAAACTGGTGTCATTGACATTATTTTTTGGTAACTCTTGTTGTCATGACAACGATACTGATCACATTATGGATTATGGATACACAAGTTTAGTTAGCCTAATTCATCTAAGTAATGTTGTTTATTTAGCAAACAACTTTCTAACCTAAATGTGCACGCTACTTGAAGGGTTCACGGAAAAAACATATCCAACACTTAAAAAAATCAGGGCAAATTCACACCTTATTCTGTTAAAAATAAGGTGGTTTTTGATTCTGTAATTTGAATTGACTAGACATGTTCTTTCCGTGGACCTTTCACTTGCGCTACTACTACCGCGGACATCGAAGTTCGCAAATTATTTTTCTCTGTCACTCTAATGACGCTTTCGTTGAAGTGACAGAGACAAATCCCCGAAATTTACGAACTTCGGTGTTCGCGGTAGCAGGCCTGATATGGATATGTATTTTTTTTATTAAAAATAAATTAAAACTTGGTAAATAATAACTTTTTTCTAAAATACGCATTCAGATATCTTTCTATGTATTCCTTAGTTGTGTTATTAAACACAACTAAGGAATTGGTTTTATGTACTGACTGACATACATATAATTACTGGACATTAGTTGTAAAATATGGACCTAATTTCCTTTTTGGTCTTGACAGCTCTAATCGATACTCTTTGTTATTGAGTAAAACGATATTATTATTTATCTTCCAAAGATCATAATATCTTTTTAACGTTTTTACTTTAAATTACACATAATTTATATAAGATTTTTTCGAATTTCGTTTTAGGAATGTTTATTTTTTTGCTTATTTTTTTCTCTATATGGAAATCTGTACATTCCGATTGGTATTACTTAATTTAGTCTGTGCTTTTATTTGCATTTAAATATTAAATGCACTAAAGATTAAGGGCGGATGTTAATAAATCGATGGAATTAATTGACATAAATATTGAGTATGTTTAAATAAAAACTTTTGGATTGAATAATATCATAAAGGTATATTTTATTTAAACTTGCAATTTTGCTGCTAGTTTTGAGACGAAATTATAGTAAGAGTGAATAGGAAATACCTGCATGTCTTTCTTGCCTATATCTTTGTTTTAAAACTTGCAGCAAAATCTTGCAAATTTAAAAAATCTGGCTTAGAATACATTTTACGATCAATGATAATAAGAATGTTTTTATATCAGATTAGTAAGTTTCTCAATTAATATTTATTTTTAACTATGTAATTATTTGGGTGAATATTTTTTTCTGCTGGTTATTTTCATGTTTTTTTTTATTCTCGCCTGAGTTACGGTGGGTTGCAAAATTATGCTACTTAAATTATGCAAATATGCATTTAGTTATGTTTGTAGGTGGCCCATTAAGGAAAGGGCATGCAGCAAAATGCATGTTTGCATAGTTTAAGTAGCATAATTTTGCCTAAGACCAGCGTGACTCAGGCGACCGTAACCATGGCAATAACAGACAGAAAAAAGTTGATTCACCAATTTATGTTTTTTAAATATTGGCATGTGATATGTGATTTATTGATACCCAAGTTAAGAAGAGTAAGAGGTCAATTCTATAAATCTAATATTTCTAGTCCATTTTAATTAGTGCTCAAAAGCAATTTGTTAACGTATTTTTTTCTAATGTCGTGCCATGTTGTATAAGCACACTTTTTGCGATGGAAAGTTTATTTTCGAATTCAGACAGTGATATTTTTATGTAGTTCAGCTTTTTCAATGATTTGGTAGAACGGCAAGCAAGGCTAAGACAATAAAATATGTATAGAGAATTCCTGCATTTTAATTTACTTACGTTTTCATAATAATATACCTAGTATTACTGCTTTAACCCTTCGTATGCCTTGTCTCGTATTCGTCCCAACCCGCTTGGATTTTAATTTATAAATTTCAAGGTCATTTATTCAATAAAATTTTTGATAACGGCATACGAAGCAACAGCATTTAATTGAGTCACGTGGAAGCAAAGATAACAACATCCAGTACTATATTGGATATTGCTGACTTTACTTCTCTATGACACAATAGAGATGATGACTGTAGTTAAAATAAATTATTTAACATTATGCACGATATAATACACGAAGAAATTATTACTAAGACATAGATTGCAGATCACACGTAAGTAATTTTTAAATAATATTGTGCGTGAATTCATTTTTAATCATTTTTTCCGTATTTTTATTTATGCGTCCAAAGATGTACCTAAGTAACTATGGAATTACGTTACAAACCGGCGTGCATTGCTTCGTTTCGACCATGTGTGTTAAAGAGATGATGAATATGAGATTAGCGATACTGTCGCGTATCGCTTCAACTTCGTAGTTTAATGCCGACCGTGTCGTCTCAGTGACAGCTAAACAGTCGGCACGCTTGTTTCCCATACAAATGGTGCTATTTATTCACTTCATCTACTGAATATCTAAATCTGTGGCTTTGACTGAGTAGTCTAATGGCCAAAGAGATAAAACTTATAAGTTTAAATTGTTTGTATGATAGGGAAATAAAATAACATATAAAATATTTAGATTTATATTCGACATCTTAACACGAGATATAAACTTTGAACTTCCCACCAAGCTCGAGAAATATATAAATACATGCATAATGTACACAACGCTTATATACTACACTAGATAAGGCACCAGATTACATAAAACGAGTATATAGAATTTCAGTACTGTCTTGGCACCTAAATTTAAAGTCAAAATCTTTTAAAATTAAATTTGTTTCATGTTTAAACCCTTTTTTCATTTACAGTCTATTTACATACAGTTTTGTGGTATAGAGTATATCGTACATGGTTCAAAGGTACTTACAACTGGCATAATAATGCCATTTTTTTTCAGAGCTGCTACATTATACAGGATTGTCACGTGTTTTAAAGTTATTGTATTCTTATTATAAAATGTAACAACTTTTATACAATTTGCTTCTGTCCTAATTTCACCAATCTTAATGCCTTTGGACTCAATTTAGTCATCTCAGTAAAATTTGGTTACAAAATTGTTTTTTCGAGAGTCGTGTGCAATTCGTTAAAGGGTAAAACGTAATTCAAAACAATTAAATATAATAACTAAGTCTTTCAGGTGCCTGCTAAGCTAAGGACTAAACTTAGGAATAAGATTAAAGTTAGTACGCATCTGTGGCCTTGAATGAAAACTTGAGTATTGTAGTCTAACCTGGGAGGTATTAAAAAAATCTGGAAATACTTGGTTGACTAAGGGTAAATACGTCAATGTTTCGACTATTATTTATTTACACTTTTCTACATAAATCAGTTAAATCAAATTATTATGCGGTACTCAAAATTCGTAGGTAATGTTAAATATAAGGTACCGAGGTATTATTTTTCCACCAGGCATTCTTATCATAATTACATTGGCGCTCAACTTTCATGTAATACTCTTAAAATCGTCCAAGAGCATGGAATTGCATATGTACCTAGTGTTATTGAGTGTCAACTTTACAGATTTTCAATAGTTATTTATTATACAAGGGGGCAAAGTTGTTGTTTAACTGTCGTGCCAATATTGAGACCTGAGCTAGCGAAAGATTCCAAAATTGAGCCACGAGCGTAGCGAGTGGTTCAAAAACTGGAATCTTGAGCATTGCGAAGGTCTCAAGGCACGAGAGTTGAACAAACTTTGCCGCCGAGTGTAATACAACTTTTTTCCCCTCACTATCGCGAGGAAATATGATTACAAATCTCATCCAAATGTAAATTAACTTAAAGAAACCATTTAAAACTCAATGTTGAAACCTATAGTAGAATAGAGTTACTTCTGGAAATTAAATATAGCCAATGGCTTACAAAGTCACCCATGAGAACGACCAATTTAACATGTGAGCTCCGATTGCGCATGTTTACTACGGTCATACAGCTCCACTTATACTAGGCAGTAGGGGGCTATAGGAATTAGAGCAATGTCAAATTACTTTATTCACAAGTGTGTAAAAAGCGTTTTTACCCGCTCGTATTAAACGATAAACGAGCGCTTTACGAGCTAGTGAGGGGAAAATATAAATTTTCTCGACCATTGTACTGTAATTATTTGACAAATACCTCCTTACTAATTGCAAAGACAACTTACCCTTATTCATTTTCATAATAGTCTCCTAACATAGCAAGCCACTAGGAATCGTTTGTCCCTTTTTGTCTTATAGACATTGGATAAGACGGAAAGGGTCAAACAATACTAATGAGCTTGCTAAGTAAGTTAGGAGATATTTATGAACAAGGGAGTTAAGGTCCAGAGTTACGTATATCACCACTACAAATGCAATCCCACCCTCGATAATTCAATACAGGCATATAAAGTACATACTGAAGAACATTGAAACTCCCAGACGCGTACTCATAAAGCTAAAACATCAATACACATTCGCCTTTTCCAAAAGCAAAGACGCTTCGCACATCGCTTTCGCCGTCGAGCGAACTAAAAACATCAAATGCAGCTGTTCAAACACATTCAATTGGACTCTGGTCCTCACTAATCCATGTAAAACGGTCGCCCTTTCTAGATCCAGCCATCTTTGTAGTGACAATTCTCTGTCATCTACTGGGACGCCTTGAACGACGTCCAAAGGACCCCATAGCATGAATTCGAGGACTGATTTGGCCTGGTTTAGGGAGATAGCTCTCTCTTCTTGTAGAACCTCTTTCAGGAGAGGAGTTAGTTTCTCGCTTGGGAGAATGATTTCGAGAGCGTTGATGGCGCATTTGCAGAGGGAATTGAGGTGGGCATCGGGCGTTGATTTGTTCATGTCGTCGCTTAGCCTGGAAAAAAATGGGGATGAGAATGGGGAATATGAAAAACTCATGTGGACTTTCCCCCTTATTCATAAACGTCTGCTAACTTAACAAGCCGCTAATAATTGTTTGTCCCTTTTGCTCTTATGGACACATTGTTAAGACCGAAAGGGACAAACAATTATTAGCGGCTTGATAAGTTAGCAGACGTTTATGAATAAGGGGGTAGGTCTATGAGCCCTCTGCAACTGACGTGATGTCTATCAGACACCTTTGCGAGGCGTCATTACGATGTTGATGACAAGATTTCTGAATGATTTACATCTCACGTGACTACGTCATTGGCAGAGGGTTAGGTCAGTCAGTATTTGGAAGGTAAAGGGTGACCTGAGAGTAGCGGGTATAGGTTTACACGGGCTAAATTTCTGCAACTCAATTTGATGATTTTTGGAAAATGTATTGAAATGTAAAATTGCAGTAGTAACGTCAAGAATATTCTGTTACATTCCAGTTCTTCGTAATAAAACTAATGAAACACTTACCCTTGTAAAATGCACAACCTCCCATAGCAATTCGTCTTCGGAGCCGACAACGAATTCAATCTATCTTCCGGAGTCGGTGAGCTTATGCCACCAGTCTGTTCCCTCAGAGCTATGAAAGACGTCAGACTCTCCGAGATCTCTTCGACCCCTCGGGCTTGGAGACACTTGAGCCCGTTGATGAGTTGCAGCATCATGAAGATTGCCTCGTGGATTTGCTCGGTTTGGACTAGTTGGTACTCTTTTGTGGAGACTTCGGCGGAGCGGAGGGATTCGCCGTATGTTTGGAGCGTATCGACTTGCGCTTGGGCTAGCACGACTATGGTTGCTGTGAAAGATGGAAAACGATTTTTATTTGCCTTATTCTTCGGTTTTTTTCATGGAAACGTCCGAATTTATATTGCTGTCACTGTCAACTTCAGTATTAGCTCTGAAGCTAATTGAGACAAAAATACATAAATTCTATTAAATTTATGTGATAATACGAAGGGAAGAGATTGGTCACGAAATCTTGAAGATTACACGATTATCAGTATCACTCATATTTTTATTGTGACGTTACACCTGAAGAGACTAGTTTGCGTGGTACTACATGTCGTCAATGTCGTCACGGGCTGCCGTCATGCCCGTCAGGATAATATTAAACGTAAATTTACGTGATCATGTCTCGTTTGTCGTTAAAATACTTGAACAAACCTTGCACCAAGTCGTCCCCCTCCTCCCCAAATTGCTGCAGCGGCACCAGGTCGCAGAACTCCGTGATGGCGTTCAGACTGAGCGTCTGTGGTTGCACGGACTGGCAGACCAGTTGAGACGCCATCTGTTCTTTGTGCACCATCAGGGTTACGTTCACTGGGCCTGGAAGAAAGAAGCATGATATAGTTTCGGGAGTATGGTTTTTTTTATAGTGGTACAACAAAGTGGCTCCACTCCACCTGATCGTAAGTGAAAAGTAGAGAGCAAATCGCGGCGGCAACGAACAGGACAGGAGACCAGCAGTAACCTGTCAGTTGCCATCGCCTTGCTGGCCCGCTAGATGTTTCTTCACGCTTCGTTTAAAGGGTCCCAACTTATAGTTATGTATAGGCTTAGGACTTTTCATAGCATATCGTGGTTCTAAAATCCTTGGAGCCGCTATGTGTAAAATTTTCGAAGTCAAAGTCAAAGTATATTGTAATATTAAGTATAATGATTTATACCTACTGTCACATCGTTACTGAGTTAATTTTAATCGAACGTAATTAATTTTAAAAATCGAACTTGATTTCATAAAAAGTGCATACGAAATTAGTTATATCAGAAACCATAAAAAAACTAGACAATTAGGTTCAAGACAAACTAGAAAAAGTCTTAGATCGAAAATAGCGATGAAAATGGCGAAAGTATCATGTTGTTTTTCTCGAAAGTTTCGAATCTTTCGTATAAATTACATGTAACTTCCGAACAAAAAACAAAACTGACGTTTGTCGACTTATACGATTTAAGATACCCCCGGCTAAGATCGAATGACCGCAAACTGGGATACTGAAATACTAGTATTTTTTTGCTCACTGGCTATATTATGCATGACGCCATTTCACCCCGCCCCTCTCGCTAGTATGCAGCAACCGCTCAGCCGCATCAGTCGAGAGCTACGAACGTTTAAAAAAAAGTGTTTTTTTTTCGAGAATTTTTGAAGATTCCGTCCTTAACAGGAAACTATGCACCTTCTTCTCCTTACTTTAGAGTTGAAATGAGATACTAATCCGATCATAAGCCAAGAAGGTTTTTCCATTGGGTGTCTTGGAAAAAAAATAGTGCAAGTTTGACTTTACGTTGAGTGGCAACTCAGCCGAATAGCTTAGGAGTAAATTTATATTGAAAGCTTGATTTTTTTTATCACGTACATCACACATCTGCAAGTTAGTGATAATAAATTTATGTTTTTTTTGTAAGGTAACTAAATTTCGTATGCACTTTTTATGAAATCAAGTTCGATTATTAAAATTAATTACGTTCGATTTAAATTAACTCAGTAACGATGTGACAGTAGGTATAAATCATTATATTTTATATTACAATATACTTTGACTTTGACTTCGAAAACTTTACACATAGCGGCTCCAAGGATTTTAGAACCACGATATGCTATGAAAAGTCCTAAGCCTAGTTATGTATTTACGTGTGCCGGTAAAGAATTCCACTTTTTAATATGAAGGAATTGCCGATTTTTCTTAGTACCTGTGGGAATATTTTCCACGGTGAAGGAGTGACACTGCAAACCGCCACGTGTGGTTTGGTTTTAAATTGTTTTGGAGGTTTTACGTAACATTTGGAAGAACTTTGGATACCGTTGCGGTGGCCATGCCTTACGATTTGGTTCTCTGCAGACTACTTTAGATTTGGTAAGTACTTACTCTTAATATTTAAGATGATACTTTTAAGAAGTTGAGCGCAAATTTAGTTAAAGACACCCATTGGAATTGTTTTTGTTTTGTCTTAAAATGTGTTTCGTTTCGTACAACTTATAAGTGAGAAAGCATAAAGTGTTCAAAAAACATTTTTGTGCCTAAGTCTTCCTTCAGTGACGTGTTAACCCTTAACTTGGCTCTGTATAAAAGACCACTGTGTAAAGATAGGTACATCTTTTTTGACCCACTTTTATCCACGTATTTTTTTTAAAGACAGAATTTTTTGCTGTACATCGCGGCGAGGAGGCTAGAACGCACGATTTTTTAAAATTCTGCCTAGTTTAGGGTTAAAAGTACAGTACCTTGGCTAGAGTTCCATATGGCAGGGTAGAACAGCCGCTTCCCAGCGCGGACAGTCTTCGAGGACTGCACGGTGAAGTCGCTCCAGCGTAGATTGGTGCACGCCTTGAGACCACGCAGCGAGGGCTGCATCGTGGCACTCTGCTGCACCTGCAATTATTCACAATGGCGTAAAATAAGAGTCGTCAGTACAGCTTCACAGATTGCAGGCTACCATGATCTCTTAAACACGATTCAGTTTAGGTTCAGATGGTTTATTTCATAGAAACATATAAAGACAATAAAACATGAAACTGTTAAACATGCCTAAAATAACTAACTATATACTTAGTTGCGGAAGGGTTCCCATAATGCTGGCTGCGTTCCCCTTTTGGATGACTAGACCTATACATCGTACGAGAAACGAGTCAGCTTTGGGATCCCCGGTGACCTCAAATAATTGTTTGGTTCAGATTGTCAAGTTATTCTACGGAACTGACACATCAGGATTCAGATTAGGTCCTAAACTGAATCAATGCGCACATTTCTTCCGTAGTTTGATTCGTCAGTCTCCGTAGCCTAGTTGATTGGTTAGCTGCCTAAGAGGTTAGAGATTTCAGGTTCAAATCCTGGCGAGGGAATTTTATCACAAATATTTGTTCCTTGGTCATGGTTGTTTTCTATGTTTTTAAGTAGGTTCCATACATTTATCGTCGCTTTATACCCATAAGACAAGCTTTAATTGAGCTTACCTATGGACTAGGTAGATTTGTTTAAGATTGTCCCAAGATTTATTACCTATAGGAAAACCAGTCCCCGCAAAGTTTACTGGAGACAGGCTCTTGTTAGTCTATGTTATTTGTGTGTTCTGTAATTTCTAAATTGTGATGTTTTGTGGTTATGAATTGGATGAAGGTGTTTACGTGTCGTTGAATTTTTTCCATTATTATATAAAAACTTAACAATTTTGCAGATCGGGTCTTGATAAACTTTCTCCATTATGCTTAACATCCGTGTCCACGTGTCCTCGTTTATGTAATTTAAAGGACTTACATATTTAAACATTTTGATATTTTTCATTTTGTTTGGAAGTCTTTTAAATAAGAAATTATTGTTCTTTCTTCGAAAGTCAACGTCACGGAGAGAAATCGGACAAGAGGTCAAAGGAAATTTAGCGTTCGCATCAAATTAGCTACCTTCTCTTCAACAGATCTTGTTATTGTTGTTGTTAAAGCTGATCGTTGTTTCAATTATCAAATACAAATATGTAAAACCGAGCTGTATTTTCGTTCCCGTGGCGGTGGAGACAGCGGGCTGCTGGGGAGCTGACGCGAAAAAACTTATACGGGACATCGGACGTCGTCTCCGACAAAAAGGAGAGTATCCTCGCTCAGAGTCGTTCCTGGTGCAACGGCTGTCCATGGCTATTCAACGCGGAAACGCTGCGAGTGTTATGGGCACTTTTGCACCCGGAACGACGATGGGCGGCTTATTTTCCTAATAATAATATGTTATTTTTAATCTTATTGTTTTTAAGTTAGTTCTAATTTTAATTGTTTGTAGAAACTTTAATATTTGCTTTACATTAATAATTATATATTTTGTCGTTTAATATGTAAAAAGTTACAGTAATTATTTAAATAATGCTGAATAATTATTTGAAATCGATTTTTTAAGGTCTATAAATAAAAAGTGGTATATTTTTCATCTACCTTTAGTTTAGTTTACCCTTAGTTTTTCGTAACACTAACAATTGCTCAATACAATGACTCTTTCTCAAAATGGTGAAGTCATTCTGAATGCAAAACTTAAAATGTGTTTCTTGGAAAGCGTGATAAAAACTTAGTGCCAAAGATTACATTGTTGTTCGAACAAGGAAGTATCAGACCTTAATAATATCTGTCTCCAAAGACCTTGATTTTTAATCACATTCACAAATATGAGTCATAAAAGTCATGCCAGTTATAAATGGTTTTCTTTTTGTTAATTTTATACGATTGTTTTGTTATTGTAAAGTACTGGTACCTACCTATATTAAAGGTATGTAAAAGATTAATTTCGTGGGTCGTTTATAAATTTTATCATAAATATTACAATAATGTTTTGTTGTGTTTTATACTTTTTTTACCTTGACATTGTACGAATTTATCATTTCCTTAGTTACATAGACATAACTACTTATACTGTAGTTCAAATAATTGTAGCAGCACTTGATATCTACTGACAGTAACTGCTTTTCGTTTATTTTGTCAATATGATTAATATTTGAAAAAGTTTGTTATCATGATTTAAGTAGCTTCTAACAGTTTCAAATTCTATTCCTTGTGTGTTATTTTTTTTAATAACGAACCTTCTCCCTTCTACGTAGGGTATTGACCCGAAAAGAATCCATTAACATTAGGCCAAATGCCGCCGGGCAATGCCATAGGCTACACAGTCGATCCCACGTAATTACTATTTAACTACCCCGATAATCATCAAGGAATTTTTAAATTGTAATAAATACCTGTTCTAAAACCTGCGCCAGTGCCTCGTGGTTGGCAATAACGACGGCCCCGTAATTATCCTCCAGATTCCTGTGGACCACGCTGCGTCCCTTTCGCACTCGTAGCTTGTTCGTGGTCGTTTTAGGCGTCATCTCGTTCTGGTAGTCCTCGTTGCTGGGGCTGTCCATGTTGTCGTTGGAACTGTAGAAACTGTAGGGGGAGTAGATTTCTGATTCTGTTTCACTTCCGCAGTATGGGAGGGAGGAGCGGAAACCGTTGTATTTCGGGTATTCCACGCTTTCGTCTTTCCGTGCTTCTACTTCTCTTGGCTTGATCGCGGAGTCACATTCAGGGGAACTCGATCGGGCGTGGTTTACGTATTCATAGTCACTGTCGCTGTTTTTAGCGGAATCAGAAGTTTCCTCGTATTTGTTAGAGTTGTATACGTCGTCGTAGTTGTGAATGACGGCTTCGTTGGTGGCTTGCACTAACTCTTGGGGTCCGTCGAGGTCGTCTTTCTCGTCGTCTATGGGTGTTCTGCGTTTCGGAAGCTCTAGATGAGCTTCGCGCTCGCGCATACTCGCTGTGCGTTCAGGTTTACGAGGTGCTAGGGCAGATCGAATTTCGCCTGGAAAGGAAATAGTTAAATTTTAATAGACTTTATAAGATGTAAATACGTCGCTTTATCGGTTATAAAGTTTAATGGAAGAAATCCAAGAAATGTCAAAGGTCAGAGGAGCTATTTATTTGATGACTTAAGTTCGGAAGGTGACTTGCACGGTTAGTTTCGTGATAGGTGGCTATGTCACGGTCGTTTCATCAGTTGGAAGGTGACATCTATTTTGTAAACAAAAACCTTTTAAGGAAAAACATCTAACATTAGGTTTTCTTTTAGAAAACTTGACAGTTTCACAACGACATTGCTTAACATGCGAAAGTTTTGTAGTGAAGTAATTTTTCATCAACTTTCATCTCGAGAATCAAATAAGTCCCTTCATACATACAATTTCAAAAGAAATATAAAAAAAATGCTATTAGGTGCTGTAAGCGCCAGTTTCACCATACCCGAATAAATTCTGTCTGTGGAATAAATGTAAGCCGTTCTTTTCTTTTATATGTCTGGGGAAAAGGATAGTGATGATTTTATCTGTATAATAATCTGACGGATGTATTTTCCCGATGATTGTGAAACCAGGCCGTAAATATATGATCAAATATTGCACGCTACATCGCCTTTCTCCTCTCAGTCATACATGTTTGCATCCTCCTACTTTAATATGGCATTCCTATGCTAATGAACTTACCTAGATTCGCATAAATATTGTCGCTCTTGTTCGGCGGTGCCCACGCTTGCTGTTTTTGCTTCTTTTGGAGAGCAGCCGACTTCGGTGGCGGCGGTCTCGCCGGCTTGTGAACTGTGGCCACCTTTGTCTCTTCACTCAAGTGCCTTGGAGGGGGAGGGGGCTTATTCACGACCTTCGGCGTCTCAACCTCAGTTGTCGAACTACTCCCACTGTATATCGACACGTCATCGTGACTCATCCGACGAATTTCGGATATCTCATTCGGTTTTACGACTTCAACATTCGAACCGTTTATGTCCAACGGATGTATGATCACCAGCCGTGGCTTCGGTTTCGGTGTTAAGTCGAAAGTGTTAAGTTCTTCGGGTTTGTGGGCTACTTTCGTCACTGTCGCTACGCTTAGTTCCTTTTTGTCCAAGTCTTTCGACGAGCCTATGCGTAGGAGTTTTTTGATGGAGAATTTTAGCTTGCCTTTTCGCTTCTCGTCTAAGAGAAGATTGTCGTGTGATAAGGATATGTTTCTTCTAGGAGCAGGTTCTGGAATGACGTCAACCTTTTTAGCTTCAACAGTATCAACAGTTTTCGCTTTAGGCACCGCGGAGGACATTGTTGTCCGCTCTCGCTTTTCCATTTCCCTTACTACAGGCGAATCTGACTTAGTGAATCCGTTTGTATTTCTTTGATACAAATTCGGATATTCGTTTATTGACGGAGATGATGGAGGCGAAGGTGCTTTAGATTTAGTAATACTGTTAAGTGATGTGTCGCTATCCTGTTTTGTTAGAACTGGTTTCGCGTAGTAAATTGGTTCCGGTTTTTCTTCGTGCACTTCTGTTATTTCATTATTTTTCTCTTCGCTAATAGCTCGAACCGACCGATCGTCTTCCACTTTAGTTTGCGAATGCATAATGGTTTGCTGTGTTACGGCGGTCTTCTTCGTGGTTTGTTTTATAACCGGTTTGACTGGCAACTTAGGTTTTTCAGGTAAGGCAGGTTTAGACATTATATCAGAAATCATTCCGTGGAGGAAAGACGGTCGGGGATCCATAGTAGGCATTGGGCTCTTAGGTAACGCTGGAGCTTCAGTAGTTTCGTCAGGGTCTGCCCTACCGTCTGGTTCACCAGCCAATTCCCTACTAGCCTCAGCAGAAAACACGTTGTCATGAGGCTTGGGAACGATTGGTGGCATATCTATAATCGGACTTTGGAACGTCGAGTACCCGTTGCTCGCTTGCCCGTCTATTTTTCTAAGCTGTCCTATTGGGGACATCTTGATATTCTTATCGGTATCATTGAACACTTTTATCTTGACTGTCTCTTCACATTTTGTTTCGGAGAAATGGCCGCTATCGTCGTTATCTGAGTCCGTGCGACCGCTGAAACTTTCGTCGTCTGACGTCAAAGAATTGTTAGCAGTGGAATTAAGAGTCCCCACGGCTGAATCTATACTGCTGTTTTCTACATTGATCTTACAGAATTTAAATTCAGACCGGCTAAGATTAACTTTAGGCCTTTCCTGTGTTTTAGGCAATGGCGATTTCCTTACGATTCCATTCTTTTTGGTTTCGCACATTTCTTTCTTTTCAAAGTCATCTTGCATGCTTTCCTTCATCTTCCCTTCTACTACGGTGGGTTTATTGCAATCTTTTTGCGTGAAACCAAGATCAGTTACATTTGTTATTCTGTTCTGTTCTAAAGTTTCAGATATTTCTTCAAGCAGAGATTTTTCAGTACATATGCTTTCTGTTGTGCTGTCTGCTTGTATAATAGTTTCTGTTTCCTTAACATACGTTGACAGAATTATATTCGTTTTATAATTATTGGTTTCTTCGGTGGATGCATCTGTGACATGTATTACGGCGGGCTTTCGAACATGCGACTTTACATTAGGACTTTTATTCTCTTGCCCAAATGGAGTCACGGAGACTAGCAAAGTCTTTTTCTTGCCATCAGAATCTGTTTGCATTTTACCTAACAGCAAAGAAGTGTAAGATTTGCTTGCAGAGTCACCCAATAAATTAGCTTTAACTGTATTAAAATCTGTGTTTAATTTGGTGACTTTATGCAGCTCCCTCTCTTCTTCTGTATCAGGGAAAGTGTCATCATCTTCGGTTTCTTCTGACATTTCGAATTCTTCTCCATCAGACCAATCATCGCCTCCGTAGCCGATGACACTGCTGACTTCTTCTGGAAATCTGACATTTCGTTTGTTTTTCTTTTTGGGATGTGTTTTGAGTATGCTGGGTGGTGTTTTCTTGAAGAAGGTGCTTCTGTTCTGGAAGGGAGTGTTGAGGTACTTGCTGCCCTCGGTGGTGCGCTCCTTGAGGTGGTCCTCACGGGATTTGAAGCAGTTGGAGCAGAAGTCCTTCTTCCAGGCGTTCTGCACGAAGTTGTGGCACACCGGCGACATGTTGCCGCGCGAATATCGCCTGTTTATCGCGTAACTGGCATTCTGGAAAAAAGAAAAAGAACACTTAAGTATTTATTTATTCTATTGGCATTGGCATTGGAGTCGCTTAGTTAATAATCAGTCAGCACAATATCTAAATTCTATACCCATTGGGTAGCGTTAGTATCGGGTGAGTGAAGGTCTAGGTAACTCCCAATAAATCCAAACTCCAACTTAAGTATTGACATCGGTTTATACGCATAAACAAGTCCGAACTCGAAGAAGTGTCGTTTCAGTTTCACATATCGTGGAGCCATACAAGCCTCGGTGTTACTAATTCTTGTCACAGGATATTATAGTAGGTATTCTCATGCATTCTTTACAAAATTATGCGTCGGACAGCCAAGCCTGGTCCCGCTACGGTCTCGTGTAAATCATTCTATAGTTGCTCGGCAATGATGCGCAATAACCGGCATTTAGATAATTAGCAACTCATTCATTTATAAATAAATAAATATCTTGGGACATCTTACACAAATCGACCTAACTAGTCCCACGGTAAGCTCAATTAAGGCTTGTAATGTGGGTACCAGGCGACGATATATATAATAGATAGATACAAATAGATACTTAAATACATAATAGACAGCCATGACCAAGGAACAAACATTTGTGATAAATAAATACACAAAGAATGCCCTCGCCGGGATTCGAACCCGGAACCCCCAGCTTCGTAGGCAGGGTCACTATAGTTGATATTTTCAACAGCCTTTCTTAAAGGATTGATTGCGTGATTCCAAAACTGGTATCCATTTCATGAGAACATGATTCTCCTGAACATAAATAAAATATTATACCTATATAAAATACGTAAAGCTGTCGAATTGTTACATTTTATTATCACAGTCGAACGCATTAGTAATGGTAATCGGAGCTAATCGTTAATAATAAATATTCATCGTTTGATGAGTGATTTTAGTTGGCCAATTAGTCGCGTGTGAGCGATTGTACGGTCTTCAAGTTAAAATCACCTTTCAAGTGCTAATGCTCATTGCTATCTTCGCAAGTAGACCGTGTTTGACAGCAGTAAATATTAGGTACCTGCCTGATTTGATACACAGGGTGTTTCCGGGGTCGTGATCCCAACTGTGAAAAACGTGTTAAGACGATCTTTCTGAACATGGTTTCCCATGGATCAAATATGAAGTACCGTACGATGGGGCTATTTAAGATCCACGGGGCTATTTGGTACTAAGAACAAAACAGCATTTAAGATTGATTTCTTATTAGCATTGGATTATTGTGAAAATACGTAGTATTCCAGGTATAATGTATTTGTTCCAAATATTGCGATAGGAACATTTATTTGGGTCTAAGACCTTTAATTTCCATGTTACCAAATAGCCCCATGTTAGGGTACTAAAAGAATCACGTTATGTAAGCGACATTCTCGTGGAATGCCCCGGTAGGGCCGCAGATATTTAATATATAGCCACTGACTGACTAAATAATTTACTCTTACAGTCGCCATGAGTGCTCACAAATATCTGAGGGACGTTACGATTGCAGGAGGCTCCATAATCTAGGTATTTATTACCGTTTTTTATAGTTGGTAAAATTATTTATTAACACACTGCCCATTGGCAGCGATTTGGGTGAGAATTTTTATTTGTAAGTTTTATTTAATTTATATACAGGGTGTAAGTCTAATACGGGCGAAGCTCTTAACGGGTGTTAGTTTACGACATAATAACTACACTTTAATAACTTTTACTTAAAATTAGAGCAACAAAATTTTCCATACAAAATAATTCGGCGCGCAATGTAGAGCAACATACGCGAGTTAAACACTCGATGACAGCTAATTTCAAAAGCAGATGACATAACTGTCATATCAACAATAACAAATGTTCGTACCTACATTGCTGCTCCGATAATCTTAAAAAAAATCTGTGGGGTCATAGTTAAGAGTAACTTTTAAAAAACCTTGTAATCCATGATAACACTAATGAATCCCATGCCTGGTTTAATTGATCGCCCGTATTAGACTTACACACTGTATATGTATTTTTTTATGGATAGTTTTTATTCTACTTTAACTATGTGTCATGACGAAATAACATTATTATTTTCGTTTTAATCAAATTACTTTATATTACATATAGATATAATACATACAGATATAATATGTATATTTATTTTTAAAAAATATTAAGTTCGCTTATGACACGAGTCTTGTTCTCATGAACCTACCACGTGTAGGTACATGTTTTTGTCTACCAACACCAGTATCCTCTCAGTTACTCAAAGGTTAGCTGGAAGAGATCCTTTAAAGGGATAAGTTCGCCTTTGTACAATTTCATTGTATATGTTTCGTTTGTTATTTTTTTTATGATTTGTGCAATAAAGTGTTTACTACTACTACTACTACTACTTTATTAACATTATTACCTAAGTATAATGTTTTACCTAAGTATAATGTTAATAGATAGCAATGTGAATGTTAGCCAGAACAAAGGCGAAGTCGGCGTCAGACAACCAAGAGCCAGTGAAGTACTGCGGGGTACCGCTCCACCTGGTGTGACTCCATTGGAAGCATCTGAAAGATTGAAGTATATGCACTTGTACTATGTGAAGCCGGGCACCACTAAAGAACAAGTGCTGCAGCATATAAGAGCAATATGCGGAACTGAAGTTTGCACCGTAGAAACACTCAAAGCACGAGGGAATTATGCATCCTTTAAGATTGGCGTGCCGTCACGTATGACTGAAAATATCATGTCTGTAGAAAATTGGGCAAAAGATATATGCATCAAACCATGGCGTCAAAATTTTCGTCCCCAAAGTAAAAAAAACAAGGAATAGACCAATGCAGTGTGTTAATATCTATTATCAGAATGTGCGTGGGCTGCGGTCAAAAACTGATGTTTTTCACGATAACATGCTTTTGAGCTCGTACAGTATCGTAGCTCTTACTGAGACATTCCTTACTACTTCTATTAAAGATGCAGAACTATTTTCCCAAGACTATACAGTGATAAGAAAAGATCGTCCCGGTGATGTTGGTTGGGGCGGTGTTTTGCTTGCTGTTCGAAAAAGCTTTTCTGTACGCCTCTTGACGGGTATAGACGGTTTGTGTGATGATATGGAACTCCTTGTGGTATTAGTGTCACGCAAAACTATAAAATTTATATGTTGTGTAGTTTATTTACCACCTAGTTATGCAGATACTCAATATTTGAAAGTGTTAACATGTATTGAAAATATAATATGTAAATTTCCTGACCATGACATTGTTATTGTAGGTGATTTTAATTTAAATTCGTGTAGTATGAATGTTCGGAATCAGTTCGAATGCTTTATGGAATTTTGTCAATTGTATCAGCACAACAAAATATGTAACGACTATAATGGAATTCTGGATTTGGTGTTAAGTAGGTTTGGTCCTGAGAGGGTGAGCATTTGCGGCAGTTTGGATGGACTTGTGACTGCGGATGCATATCATCCGCCTCTGGAAATATCAGTTAAGTTCAGCCGTGTTATTGCATGTGCCCCAACATTGCCGCGCCCTTTGTCTTGTTCTTCGGAATCTGGCTGGAATTTCCGTAGGGCTGACCTTGGTAAGCTATACAGCGCTATATCAAATATTGATTGGGGTGAGGTGTACGAAATGAAGTGTGCTAGTGCGGCGGCTGATGTATTTTATGCCAAATTGAATGATTGCATTGACAGCAACGTTCCAAAAAAAAAGCAGTCAGCTTCTGGAAACCGGTATAATTACCCTGCCTGGTTTACTGCGGACATAATTCAAAAGATTAAGTATAAGCATTTTCATTTAAAAAGATACAAGGAGAAAGGTGAGCTTTTTAACTTAGAAATGTTTAAATACTATAGGACGCATGTGAAATCACTGATAAGCGGTGCTTTTGAACAGTATTTAAGGGATGTGGAGAGAAATATCACTAACGAGCCAAGTAAGTTTTGGAAGTATGTTGGTGGTAAAAATAAGGACAGATGGTATGGCGACTTCGAGTACAAGGGCAAGACTGTGACCGGGCAAGAAGCTGCGGACTCCTTTGCCGAGTACTTCGCTTCAGTATTCCACAGTGATGTCCCCCACTTGAATGCTGAGTTAGCTGCGCTAAATAGCGTCGGCCACCCGTGTAGTGCTGCTATGGTGTCCATTGAGGGTATAGATAGTGCAGACCTGCGTCGAGCCGCAAAACGGCTCAGAGCGCGCGCTTCGGCAGGACCGGATGAAATACCGTCGTTTCTGGTTAAGGATTGTATTTCTGTGCTTGAGACTGTATTGTTGCACATTTTCAATCTTAGCGTAAGGGGCGGCCGGTATCCGGCCTGCTGGAAGGTCTCTAGGGTCACTCCTGTTCCCAAGGGCGGAATATGTCGGGATGTCACCAATTTCCGGCCAATTGCAGTTTTATCATGTTTTGGCAAATTGTTTGAGTCTATAATGGAGTGTCGTATCAGTCAACAGATACAATGTTGGCTAAATGACAGTCAGCACGGTTTTCGCCGTGCGCGATCTACTGTCACCAACCATGTCAACTTTGTGGACCAGGTCAGAGATGAAATGGATGCAGGACGACAGGTCGATGCGGCTTATTTTGATTTCAGAAAGGCATTCGACCTAGTCGACAATGACATCCTGCTTCAAAAGTGCTGTGATATTGGTTTCACGCCCCGATTACTCCACTTCTTGTCAAACTACCTCCGGGATAGAAGTCAATATGTCGATTTAGCAGGGTATCGATCTAATCCTTACTTTACGTGTTCGGGCGTAAGTCAGGGCAGCACTCTTGGTCCTACTTTGTTTACTATAATGATTAATGACTTACCGGAGGTAGTGAATGCTGCGAGTTGCTTGCTGTTTGCGGATGATTTCAAGCTGTTCATGGGAGTGAGAGATACTTTTGATCATGAGGCGTTCCAGCAAGATATTGATGCAGTGACCGAGTGGAGTGTGATCAATGGGTTACAGTTTAATGTCTCAAAGTGTAAAACTATAACGTTTTCTAGAGTCCGGTCACCTTCTATAAAGCAATATCGCATTGGAGACTCCTTGATGGATCGCGTTGACAAGATAACTGACCTTGGGCTAACCCTCGACTCGAGACTGGACTTCAGAGAACACGTGACAAATATGTGCAAACAAGCGAGTAAGGTCATGGGGTTCATCATGAGGGTCTCAAGCAAGTTTCGCGACATACGAGTTTTACTGCTTTTGTACAATGCCTATGTTCGTAGCAAGCTTGAATACGGTGCTTGTGTTTGGGATCCACACGAAAGCAAGTATACCCTCATGATTGAACGAGTCCAGAGGAAATTTGCCCGTTTTATGTACAGGAGAATGTTCGGATACTACCCCTATTTATACCCTTCACTGTTCGTAGGCGGTATGGTCGGAATATATACATTAGAGTTGCGGCGTAAGATGTTACTGATGGCTCACTATTTCAAACTCCTACGTAATGAAGTCGATAATCCATTAGCACTAGCGCGCGTGGGATTATCTGTGCCGCCGCCACGCCGTTGTCCAGCAGAGGGAGAGGGCGGGGCCGTGTTGTCGCGGCGGCGCCGGCGCTTGTTTGTGCTCCCGGGACGGCGCGCGCGCTGCACGCGTTGGGCCGCAAATGCTCCCTCAGCCAGAGCTATTGCTCTTCTCGGTGACATCATCCTTAAATGGCCGGATGTTGACATTTTCCATTGTTCAATTGCCCAATTTACTAAATATGTGATTCAATTTTTAACTGATTACTTAAATAATGATGTTGATTAAATTAATTTATTTGATTAAAATAATGTAATTTTTTAATTATTCTTATATTTTGCTTGACTTTTTATAATTTAATGTGTGTGCACTTGCAGTAAATTTGTTTATAATTATTTAATTCTAATTTTGTATTTGTCTGGATTTAATTATTATTATAATCTTTATTTCATTCATTTCTTAGATTAGGTTTTTTACAATATGTCTATAAAAGTAAAATAAAATAAAACATACAAAAGCAATACAAAACATGTAAACATAATATAAAAAACCTAACCTAGAGAGCCGCCGGCAACGGAGCGGGCCCAAGCTGCCGGTGGTTAGGGCCGCAGGGAGAGGAACCGCCGGACTATGCGCGCCGTGTCCAGGATTACCGCCTTCTGCATCTGACCCTTGACCCAACCACCTAGCGAGAGCCTCTCTTATTATTATGATTATTATTATTATTTTTTTTTTTTTAATGTATACGTACTTAAATTAATGTGTTAAATTTGTAATTTCGTTGTATTAAAAAATAAGTAATCTGTGACTTTTTGTATTTTATAGTATTCGTTATTATTGACATATGTTGTTAAAATTTGTGATAATGTTATTATTGATGATTTTGTTTTTGTGAATTCTACTTGTAAGCGACTTGGTGTGTAACTGTAAGCTTATTTGTCAATTATTAAAATAAAATAAAAAAAATAAAAAAATGTTACATCTTTCATGTGATTACTGAAAAACAGTCAATATCTATCTAACCGCAGCGCATAGATGTGCCCGGTTTTAGGTTTACCAATAAATACGTACGACGATATAAACAGAATACCAGTAAAAGTATGACCCTCGATCTCTAACCGATACAGCCAATTCACAGATAAGATATATTTGCTTTCGGTTGGAAAATTGTTTGTGAATAGGTGAAGGCAAAAACACGTTCCGATGATGCTGATAGTAGATACCTACGAGTATTTGCTTATTATGGATTTACTACAAAATTACCCTTGCCGTTATAAGTACGCCTTCCTTCTATGAGATGTGCTTTGAACTTTTGAACGGTATGTGAGTTTATTTACACAAACTTGAAAGGATCAATGGTGAGATATTTTTGCTAAGTTTGAATTTTCTTTGTAATGTTTAAAGAGTAAACTTAATTACGAGTAGGTACATTTCCACAAAGTAAACACGCTTTTATCTTATAGTGTCATCCACGTAGGTAATTGACTGGACCTAAAAATTCAGTTAAATTATCCGGTAGGTGGCTCACCAGTTTAGGTCCTAAACTTAATCGCGTTAGTAGATCGTGGTATTCGTGGTAGCCCTTCTGGTTAATTATATAAATATAAAAAAAAATGCAGTGCAGTTGCATCTGTTCGTGTCGCAACGTTTGTCCAGCTTTCTCTGTCATGCGCTAATCAGGTATGCGTGGACAATGTTTAGCACCTGAGGAATAGGTTGTAATGCGTAACAATTTCTCTGGACCTTGTTTGGCAGTCGGTACAGTCCAGGGGGGTACAGTCCATGACATTTTAAATGCCATTCAGTTTAGTTTTTGACAGTCATGCTATGGAACTGACGTACAGCGATTCAGATTAGGTCCTAAATTCAATCGCATTAGTAGATTGTGGTAGCCCCCCAGGGCTGGAATAGGTATAGTGTGCAAAAAATACTAGAATAGTACATTACGATACAAGTGGGCAAAAAATTAAGTTACAAAGGGGAGGCGACGGGAGGATAAACTAAAGCACGACCGAAGGGAGCTTTAAATCGACACGAGTTACGAATTTCCTTTTCGCACGTTGTATCGTACGATGTTTTTCAGTAGGTACATATGGCACTCCGAAGATTTCGACCTGACATAAAATGAACCACTTCTCGCACTAGCGCGTAAAAAAGTACCATCTGTACTGAAAATTATGTCTTGGTGCACCTCTGCACCTAATTTGCCAAATTATGGTACCTACCTATCACTACAGGGTTATAATATAACTGAATATTATTCAGGTGTAAATGTGACCACTTGATAGACTTGTTTACAAACTTGTATTATGTGCAGTTATAGATTTATCGAAAGATTCATTAAGACCTGCCTTTTAGAGCGAGATTTTTGCACTTTTTGTTTCCTTGACAACCGAAAAATGTAAATATTTCTTAAGTATCTAAGTATGACTTCATCATAGCCGAGTTCGAATTTAATCAAAGCTATAAAAAGACTTCGATTTATGTTCCAAGATATAAAAACTACATTTTTAAAATCATACAAGGATATAAAATAAAAACCAGTTACAACACTTAATGCCGCTTGCATCAAATAAAACAAGATTTTTTAGTTTGTTTTATGAATCAGTCTAAAATTCTATCACAACATAATTAAAACTCTCAAGCAAGGCCGATGACATAACTGCCTGTAAAACAACTTGTTTGCACCAACAGCAACGCAAATGATCAAGTATTCTAAATTTGAAAAGAGGAGAGCCATTTTTTTTATGTGTATGGCATGGATACTAGTCCGTTAAGCCAAGTCTTTGTTTGATAGAGGAAAGCCAAATCTACCTTGGATGTAGATAATAAATAAATGAAATTACGAGTGTATCACTTAGCCGATTTTTTAAACGTTTTCTACTTACATTTGTATGTGATAAAAAAAAAATGTATGAACCTCCCGTTTCCATCGCGCAATTCCTCGTTAACCGAATGCTAAATTACCTATTTAAATACTTACCTTAATTATCGCATAGAGTGTAAGTGTAAAGCTACAGTAAGGGACGTAAAAATGTGCAGAATACCCGACTAGTACAATTGCCACAGATATGTCGTAGCGCGGACGCGTTCAAAAATATCTGTGTGCCAATATCGTACAAGTTGCCAATATCGTAAACGAAAGGCAGCTAACTGTCTTTGTCGCACTAATATGCAAGAGTGACAGAGAGGGAAAACTACGATACGCTACTATGCGTTAGCGATTGACAACTTGGCTAAGCATCCTGAAAACGCCTTATTGCCATAACGACAGGCGTGTTCAGATATTTTTGAGCACTCCGGATGATACGATATATCTGATGGCGACTGTACTGCGTTCTTAACCCATTCGAGCACGGTACAATGCGATAATCGGTTTCGTAATCAATACTTTCGTGTTTATTGAATTATTGATTTGCTTTTGGAAATGCAGGTTTCAGGTATTCGAATTGCATTTTATCGTTTGCATGTTTATAATAG
>JALPQI010005081.1:0-32197 GCA_025490895.1 Thaumatotibia leucotreta | reverse complement strand
TGCGAAGGCTGACCTATTAGTGGCTATCACCACAGCCATCTCGGGTCATCTCAGCCCGCAGCAGTCGGAGGAGGTCCAGCAGCAGCTGCAATCCCTGCTAATGCAGGAAGCTATGCAGCCCAGCAACAGCCACGTAGCAGGGCCGCTCTTTCGGGGAAAACCAACTCTCCTAGACGGCTCCCTGCGGCTATGGTGTAACGACCAGGCTACACTGGCGTGGCTCAGGCGTACTGTGGCTGCCATCACCCTCTCTAAGGGGGAGAAGGTAGTTGTAAAACGCCAGAGCGAGGTGCCGAAACGAGTACGCTGTGGCATCCTGTTCCCGGGTGTCTGGGAAGACTTCCGTGCAGTGGCGCGGACTCTTCGCTACCAGAACCCGTGGGCGGAAATAGACCGCTGGCTACTCCACAGCACTGACGTACAGGGGACGGAAACGTTCGCTGTCGTCAGCGTCCCAGAGACGGTGGTGCAGGCACTCGTGGATCACGGACGCCGACTTGGCTTCATGCTAGGTTCGGTGTACGTGAAGTTCCGAGGACCACGAGGCCGATTCGGGGAGCAGCCGCCCCCGAGTGTCACCGTCTCAGATAACAGAGAAGCGCAAACTTCAACCCCCGAACCCATGGACACTGCCGGGTTGACTCATTCCGCTGACACAGTCGCGGCACCCGAGTCCCAAGCTCCAGTGCACTCTGCCTCAATTTCCGAGAAGGACGAAGAAGAACTTCTTCGCGACCACTCGGAAAGTGAAGGAGAGTGCACGCAGGAGCTAGGCAAGCTGATCATCGGCAAGGATGAGGTTGAGGAAATGTCGGAGGAGGAGGTTGACCCCAATGGCGGGACACCCTTCGCCGACTTGTAGCTTCCTACAAGCGAACCTCCACCACAGTGAAACCGCCACGGCTCAAGTCCGGAAGTGGTTGGAGGTCAACAGCACAGCCGTAGTACTGATCCAGGAGCCGTGGGTCAGGAAAGGCTCTGTTTGCGGACTCCGCAATATAGGAGGTAAGCTAACAGTTTACGCAGGGCCGGACAACCCCCGGACCTGCATATACATATCTAGAGATATACATGCGCATCCCTTAACAAGCTTTTGTTCTAGAGACCTGTGCGCAATAAGAGTGCAGGGAGCGCAGGACACTGGCCTTCGAGAGGTGGTCGTAGCCTCAGTCTACATGCCGGAAGCGGACGACCCCCCACCTCACGAGCTAACAAGGCTGGTCAACTTCTGCGAAGAGTCGGGACTCGAACTCATCGTGGCCACTGACTCTAACGCACATCACGCCATATGGGGCATGAAGACAGGTAACGACAGAGGTAAGAAACTAGTTGAATACCTATGTACAACAAACCTAAACATACTTAATATTGGTTCCCAACCCACATTCGTCACTAGACGAAGTAAAACAATCATTGACTTGACTCTAGCAACCGAGGAAGTAGCGAAACACATCTCGAACTGGCACGTATCGGAAGAACTGTCATGCTCGGATCACAGATGGATTCGTTTCGACTTCCAGGTAAATACAGTCGTAGCACTGCCAAGACGGAATCCACGTAGAACAGATCGTGCTCAATACAGTTTGCGTATAGGCACGGTCTTAGACCAAATGGATCCTCCTAAAATAATTGGCACAGCACAGATAGAAGAACAGGTAGGAGTCATCACTGACAGCATTATTGACTGCTACCACCAAACATGTCCCCTATCTATGCCCCCAGCTGGCCTCAACAATAAGACCAACTGGTGGGGACCCGAGCTGGAGAGACTACGAGGTAAGATGAGGCGTCAACTGAACAGGGCCATGAATACAGGCTCAGACCAGGACTGGGATATTTATAAAAACACCAAGTCCAATTACAAAAAACGTCTCAGGTACAGAAGGACCAACTCTTGGCGTAAATTCTGTACCAACATTGAGGCATACGCACAAGCCAACAGGGTAAGGAAAGTTCTCTCCAATAGTTCAAGCGTAACCTTAGGAACCCTGCGCAAACCAGACAATTCCCTCACCAACTCACAGGATGAGGCAGAACTTGTTCTCATACAAACGCACTTCCCAGAGTGCAAAATATCGCAGTCAATCAGTTGGACGGAGGTAGAGATAACCCCAACAGAGGAAGACTGGCGCCAAACAAACGAGGTAATCGACCCACAGAGAGTAAGGTGGGCCATAAACAGCTTTGACTCATATAAGTCGCCGGGAGTAGATGGAATCTTCCCAGCGCTTCTTAAATGGGGAGGCGAAAGTCTTATTCCCAAACTCACCGTCGTCCTACGCGCCTGTCTGGCTCACAGATACGTACCGAAGCGATGGAGAGAGGTCAAAGTCATCTTCATACCAAAACCAGGTAAAAGCGACTACTCAGACCCCAAATCGTTCAGGCCTATCAGCCTGACCTCTTTTCTGCTGAAAACTTTAGAAAGGTTATGCGATAGACACCTGAGGGAGAGGTTATTAACTGGAAAACCACTGCATCCAAACCAACATGCCTATAGCCCAGGCAAATCTACAGAATCGGCACTTCACGCAGTAGTAAGTAAAATCGAGGTAGCGATCAAAAACAGGTCTATGTGTCTTGGTACCTTCATAGACATCGAAGGAGCATTTGACAAGACCAACTTCACCAGCATTGCAGCAGCACTGGTAAGACATGGAGCGAATGCGGTAATGGCTAACTGGATAAACAACATGCTGAGTCAGAGAATAATCAAACTAGGCTCAGGCGAGGCACAAACTGCTCTAGTGGCGAAGGGATGCCCTCAAGGGGGTGTCCTCTCACCGCTTCTATGGAATCTCGTGGTGAACGACTTGATCGCCACACTTAACAACAATCACTACTACACAATAGGCTATGCAGATGATATAGTGATACTTACAAGCGGAAACCACACAAATACAGTATGTGATGTCACCCGCTCCGCGCTAGCTATCGTGGAACGCTGGTGCAACGAAAACGAACTCACTGTTAACCCCAAAAAGACAGAGCTAGTGATGTTCACCAACAAAAGAAACTTGGGCAACTTCCGCCTGCCCAAACTATTCAATACAGAGCTCCAACTATCAACCGAGGTAAAGTACCTGGGGGTTACGATAGACAGTAAGTTGAAATGGAGTAATCACCTCAACAATAAAATCGATAAAGCTACAGTCGCATTTTGGCAATGTCGCAGGATGGTGGGTAAAACTTGGGGACTTACACCCAAGATCATTCTGTGGCTTTACCAGGCAGTAATCCGACCAATAATAAGCTATGGTGCAATAGTATGGTGGCCACGGACCAGGCTATCCACCGTCGCTGACAAACTGCAACGACTCCAGAGGCTTGCCTGTATGGCAGCCACGGGCAGCATGAGGACCACTCCCACTGCGGCCCTGGAAGCCCTACTGAACCTACCGCCGCTACATCTCCACATACAACAGGAGGCGTTGGCGACAGCGGTACGTCTCAAAAAGTCAAATCTCTGGAGACCGCCCCGGGTACCACACACCGAAATCCTCTACGAGGCTATAGGTAAGGAACCGCTCATAGAAGCGGTGACCGACAGGATACCCAGGCAGTTCGTGTTTGACAAGAAATACAAAATACAATTACACGAGGACCCCCACGAAGGTCTCAACTCAAAAGAGTTGCGGATCTTCACGGACGGGTCCAAAACAAGGTCAGGTACTGGCTCTGGAGTATTTTCGGAGGACCTAAACATACATATCTCTACACCATTAGGGGCCTACAACACTGTCTTCCAGGCGGAGTGTATGGGCATCATAATGGCAGCATACGCAATAATCTCAAGGAAGGTAATGGACTATCCCATCCGTATACTTTCTGACAGCAGATCAGTACTACAGGCCCTGCAGAGTTACACTATAACCTCAGGGCTAATCTACGAATGTCACAAAGCACTGTCGGAGGTATGTACGACCAATAGCATAACCCTACAGTGGATAAAAGGACACAGTAACTCGCGAGGAAATGATGCAGCTGACGTATTGGCAAGAGGAGGCTCAGAGGCGGAAACGATAGGACCAGAGCCGATTATACCATTGCCACACGCCTGGCTGCGAAGCACATTGCGACATAACACCAAGGTAAAACACCAGAAGTATTGGTCAGACCTAGGTACTTGTAGGCAATCAAAAGAAGCCCTACCGACAATCAACCCCGGGTTGTCACGGAGGCTGAAACTGATGAAGAGGCCACAGCTCCGTCTCCTCACTGGAGCTATAACTGGCCACGCCTCACTAAACAAACACTTGTTTAATATAGGTGTTACAGACAGCCCCCTATGCAGAGCCTGCTTGGATGAGGAAGAGACAGCCGCCCACGTCATTCTCGCGTGTCCAGGGGTGGCAGAATACCGGGCACAACACCTCGGATCCCCGAGGTCTCTCCCAGAAGTCGTCGGCAACATCAAGGGTCTGCTAGGCTTTCTGGTAGAGCTGGGTTGGCAAGAGTAGTGCCGACAACCCACCACGCAAAATAGGCGCAAATTTTTGACGTCGAGTTGCGGAAATTTAGCCCGCGCAAACCTATAACCTATAACCTATACTATTGCTTTTATTGATTTATTGTAAATTACTATTATTGAGTAATTAAGAATTTGATAACTGAATAAGTGTATTGCAACCTGTGTGCCGTCAGTCACGTGAGATTTTAACTTTTATATTATTCTTAAAGTCCTCTCACACATAATTTAATTTGTTACGTATTTAATCCGCATAAAAATGTTTTCGAATTAAGTAAATCTTATTATACCACGCAATTTATTTTAATGTCCATATCAAACGGAACAACCTGTATACCAACTGACGCTTTGGCTTAGTGTTTTACTTGACTCACGTCGCCAACAGATGGCGACGCATGCGGCAGTAAAGTAGTAACGACATGTCACCGCACATTCTACTAATATTTAGAGCATCACTATTTCATAATATTTCGCACACAATCGCACTTCGACGCAAAATCTGAATAAGTTCATGTAAGAAATACCAATTTTTGAAGGCGATGGCACCCTTTTGTTTTGGTGGCATCGTTCGAATAGGTAATTTCAATTTAGTTTCTCAAATTCACTTCGTTCAATAAATTATAGCTCTTTCATACAATCATTACATATAATGCTCCACTTAACAAGGATAACATAATATGTAATCCCTTTTTTCAATTCTTCGATTATTAGTTTAATTATCGTAAAAAAAATATACAAAGAGGGCTAGGAGGTAACTAGTCACAAAAAGATATTCCACGTTCATATTTTTGATCATATCGATTGATTCGCGGTTATTAAGGTAAACGTAACAATACCTGACACCTTAGCGCCGAATAGATGACACCCATCTGTCATCGCTATAACCATGACATAAAAAGTGTTATGTATTAGGTAAGCAACTAGCACTCGTACGTTTACATCAAACAGTTAAAATAACCCTTAAATTATGTACAAAGGAAAGTATGGTACGCATAATAAGATCACTGTGATCGATTTTTTTAATCTTCCAGGCGGGTCTCCTATAGTAACTTGAAAAATAAACTTTAACCCCCTTATTCATAAACGTTTGCTAACTTAACAAGCCGCTAATAATTGTTTCTCCCTTCCGGTCTTTACAATGTGTCCATAAGAGCAAAAGGGACAAGCAATTATTAGCGGCTTGTTAAGTTAGAGAATATGAATAAGGGGGTAATTATATTGCCATGTTTCTGTTTCATAAAATATGTTCTTGTGTTAGACGGACTTTCCTGATAGACGGTCTTACCCGCATTTACCTTAAGTGAATGTATTCGGCCTAATAGCAAAGAGAAGGTCCATTTTAAGAGTTACTGGAGCATTCTATGAAAACGTCAATTTCTTGTCACTAATGTGGTAGCTACGCAAAAAAAGTGCTAGATGCTAATAAACAGTCAATTTTATAGCCTAGATACGATATTATTACATCGTTACTCGGCTCCCTAATTTAATTTCTCTAAAGTATTCAAAAGGCAGTGTAACTTATGTGATGTTTCCGTAGAATGCCCCTTCACTAACACCATCACAAAATTATTGGTCAGTGACACTTACATCCCTTAGTGTCAACTAACGAGAGTTAGAGTGGTGACAAATCTATTCTTACAGCCGTTACTAGAGGATTTCGCAAAGAGTTAGTACATTTGGATCACGTCTTAGATTTTGATAAAAATTGGTAGGCTGATAGAGAAAATCCACATTTCCCAAAACGTCTGTATGAAATATTCCTTTTTTGTTACCGAAAGTGTATAGGAATCTGGTAACAAAAAGGAAACCTCCATACAAACTTCCTAGGACATTTTGTGAAATGTAATGGATCTTTTTCAGCATCATTGACTCTACGAGCCTAGCAATTTTTATCAAAATCGAAGACGTGATTCAAATGTACAAACTTTTTCAGAATTGCACACTACATGACCAGTGAGAAACATTGCAAATGCAATTCCAATCTATTGATAATTCATCTATACGTATTAGTTGGATAATTCTCCGAGCGCTTGAACCGCTCGAATTCGTCATTGTCGTCCCTCGATTACTACCAAGATGGAAGGACGAGTAGCGAAAGTATTGATTACGCTAGACTTGGTATAGGTACTCAATTACGTTTACATTAAAATATCAATAGGATCATCTCTTGTAACAATACAGGGTGTAAATTTATTAACTGGCAACATTTCAATTTATGGGCACGCTATATAAAAAAAGATATAAAATACATAATTTCATATTTCGTTTAATTTACCTATACTTTTACAGCTTTTATTCAGTCTCAAAAGATCTTTAACGCGTGGGTATTACGCCGCCGCTTAGCGGTGACGTCACGCGCTGGCCGAGTTCGCGCGCTTTTTGTTCGCCGAGCGCTCTGTGTCCATGGTTTATGAAAGCTTAGGAAAATATTGGATAAAATTAAGGTACACTTTTTTTATTTTAGGTTCAGTATCAGCTATGCTATGCAATATCAGCTATGGTGCTCGTGAGCATTCCGAAAGATTTTAATGCTTAATTCCTCAGCATATTTAGAGTATTTAATGTTATATAACATTTCCTGGATTCGGCTTGGTTCCAGAGATAATTAACATTTTTCCAAATTAGTTTTTCGACATAACTCGTGATAAAACTTCTTTTTGATTACAATGCTACCACAATGTGTTCTAATATTACCACAAATTTTACCTGACAATCAAAAAATAAGAATAGACTCGACGAAAAATCCTGTTCTTAAAAAAAATAATTTAAAAAATGAATTTTAACAAATTGTTGTTATGATAAAAAGTATTGGAAATGTTAAGAAGTATTCAAAAAGTCTAAAAAAAAGATTTTTTTTTTGTGGAATTTGACATTAGGTCTCATACCATTTTTTGTCATAGACATCAAAATATTTTTTGTTTATTTTGATGTCTAGAATGCATAGTTAAAATCTTTCGCAATGCTCGCGAGCACCGTGTATATAATCACCTCCTTAAATATTGCCAGTTATAAAAATTACACCCTGCATATACAGACGACAATGACAAAATAAAACACCGTAATAACGCCGAATATCACCCAGTTGTGCTATTCACGTACTATTCAAGTATTCAGTCTATAAGTCCCCCTGTCGCGTATCGCCGTACAGAGGTACATGTTTGTACTCAGGAAAAGGGTACAGCACTAGATGTTCTGCCGTTTTGTACCACGGTATCAGCCCGTTCTGAAATTGGAAAATAAAATTATTTATAACATGTTCAATAATAGTTAATTTTTGTTATATTGGCACAACGAAGTGGCTCCACTCCACATGATCGTAAGTGAAAAGTGGAGCCCAAATCGCGGCGGCAACGAACAGGAGACTTGCAGTAACCATTAATTTATTGACACAAGCCTTTGGAAATGTTGTGAGTTGGTTTAATAATCAAATAGATACAACATGAGGAAACGAGATTATTTAGATTAATTTTTCCAGCAAGAATCTCTTTCAAATACATATGTTGTTTTTTTACGTATTGTAATACAGTGATTATTTTTTTTCACCGTTAAAATTTTAGAGGATTAATTCTGAGGTCATATTGATGGATTTTTACTATGGAACCAACATCCGATTCAAGAAAAAAAGTGATGTACAGTCAAATGCAAAAATAAGTATCGAAAGAATCAGCTCATATGTTACGACGTTCTTATTACACAGAATTAAAGTGCACTGGGACATATTTTAGAATATTTTTGTGCACACCTTATTTTGTCTTTGACTATACCATACATTTCAGCCTACTAGTAATATATCAGGGTTTGTTATACTGTATTACAATACGTAAAAAAACAACATATTGAAAGATGTATTATTGTTTGAAAAAAAAATAAAACCTTGGTTCGGGTCAGTGATGTAGGGTAGAACGGGAAGTACATTTTATTTTATAATTTTCATACTGCGTATGTAGAGCGATTCGAAAGTTGCTAAGCCTATTTGAATAAAGGATCGTTTGACATGACTTTTAATATCGACCTGGGGTCATATCACATTTTTTTATTCTTACGACAAGGAATACGCTGTTAAAATTATTCAGCTTCCTCATGTCATTTATTTATTTAGACTTTATTGCACAAAAGAGCAGCTTAATGTACTAAAGCGAACTTAATGCTATGAGGCATTCTCTACCAGTCAACATTAAGGCAAAGCAGAAAAGATTGTAGGCGGTGCATTTGGAAACACGTAGTAAATTATTAATACATACCTATGATATACATACATAAATATATACATACAATACTAATATATACCTACACATAAATACATGTATGCATATAAAATACGACTCGTCAGACAGATACCTAATCAATCTAATCATTCATGGAGCTGCCAGAAAAGAAATCACGCACAGACTTTTTAAAATAATATTTTCTCGGTGCTTTCCTAATATTAAAAGGTAAACCGTTCCAAAGGCGGGCAACCTGAATGGCAAATGAGTTGCACATAAAGCCCGTACGATGAACTGGGATAGAAAGAGAGAGGTTGCCCGTTGAGCGAAGCTCACGGTCACGACAGGCACCAACGGTCACAGACACCATAAAAATGAAAGAAAGATTTAAGATATTCAGGGGCATTTGGATCATTGATAATTGAGTAAAGAGTGCAGAGCATGCGATTATTACGGATGTGATGAATAGGATTATTAAATAAACGCTATTTAAGAAACGCTAATCGTAGCTCTAAAATTCGCCTAGCGGGTTCGCGGCGTGCGGCATTGAATTTCACGTCCCGCCTAGCGGGTACTGTCGGTTTCTGGGGTATTGTTCGAAAATTTGCCTGGTTGCGAAAGTGTTAATTATACCTTTCTATATACAGGGTGGAAAAAACGAATGCCACATGCATGGCAACTACCTTAAATATTGTAAATAGCACATTTTGTTTAAGGGAGACTTTCCTTTGTTTTTAAAAACATTATTTTTTGCATTTAAAGATTTATGAAAAATGTTTGCCTCAGTCGGGACTCGAACCGGTCAAACCGAAACCAAATGTGCTATTTACTATATTTAAGGTAGTTGCCATCCCATGTGGCATTCGTTTTTTCCACCCTGTATACTATTATAGCTTACCATATTTGTTCTCTTATTGGTACCCCGACCGAAACCGTTCCAGTGGTTACCTGCGATGCCTATTAGATCGCCGACCTGAAAAAAGTAAGTTATTCAAGTTAACAGGTGCAAAAAGTAGATGTTTAGACTGTGACAATCAAAAATGAAACTGCGTCATTTTACAAAGTAGGCATATCATTAATATCATTATATATCTATTCGGCCTGCAAGACCTTACTTCCAGGCTTTTGCAGTAGTGCACTATTGACCGCTAGACTAGAGCGATTTTTTATTCAAATAAATAAACATACCCGAAATCAACGTGATCAGTGTTCACGTTGTGAATTTATTAGTGATTACTGATCGCTAATAAATTCACATGAATAAGAATCAAAGTTCCACAATTAGTTACCAAGGAATTACGAGGGGGACAGCGCGTACGCAGTCCCCACTACCAAAAATTACGCATCCGAGTTATCCGCATTAGGGATAATCGCAAGGGTCAACTCAACCGCAGTGCAATGGATGAGTCTCGCCCTGGGGGAACCGCCTTCTTGATCACGGTGTCCCCTATGCCAGGTAAGTATGAGTTGTAAATGTTGGGCGTAAGTCGTCACTAACGCTGGGGAAATCTTAACACCGCGAGGCAGGAATCGCAGAGGCCGGTAGAGCGCCATCTAGCGGGGAGTTTGTGAACTAAACCTGATCAGACGCTACGCTCTTCTGTTGATTTTGTTCCTCAAAAATGTCCAGTAAAGTTAACTTTTTCTGGTATTTAAGAACGTTACTGTCCTTTTTTTCGGCAACTGCTATTTTTCATCGAGGTATTAATTTTCAAACAAGTTGTAACTGCCATACCAAATGAAGATACAAGCCGTAAAGAGCCACAATCGTGTGACGACTTTTAAAATAATAGTTTGGAAGAATAATACAATTCATTTATAATTAAAATAACAAGTGTAAATAAAAATATTTATCGTTTTATTTTAAAATAGGAAAAATATGTACTAACTACGCGTTCTAATTTTTTTATCCTGCGCCATTTTGAGAAAAAACACTATGCTTACTTTGACTAAACTGGAGATGTTTTCGCAGTTTTCACATACATTTCAATGGACACGGTCGTCCGTTTAAACTAATGTTCAGCCTGCACATAAGCCTTCACCGTGCCTCGACCAGTAATGTATTTTTCCAAACTCAACAGTCTCGACAATTCATTTGTACTGATCGATTTACCAATGCTGGTACGAATTGAATCAATGAAATGAATGACATCTACCATTGTGTAGGCGGCCCTACTAAAACAACTGTATTTTTGACATCCACACATAGATACTTTCTGTCACTTCCGCCAGCTTTGGTGAATTTACTTGTTTATGTAGTTTCATCACAGGTGAGTTGAATAAATGTGTCAGTGCAAATGGAACGGTACCTTGTCACGACTCTTAAAATAAACCTATGTTCTTGAATAAAGTCCATTTTAAACACCGTGACAAGGTACCTTTCCATTTGCACGGACACAAATACATGTGTGTATATGACTACATGTACTAATTGCAAAAGAAATTGTGAATGAATGAATGTCTTGTTTCAAAAATTGAAGCAAATCCCTTGAACAAACTATTTGTGAGTGAGTTTAGTAAAACGTCCCACTTTGTCGTTTGCCAGAAAGCTGCTTTGTCAGTTTATTCATATGAAGATACAAGGAAATGTCGTCTTTATGGTAAGCGACAAAGTGGGACGTTTTACTAAAAAGTAACACATTTGGTCAAGCTTACAGTTGCAATTGGATTTGCTATCAGTACGATAAAATAACACTAATTTCAAATTTATCTTGTGTGAACCCTTAACTTGACAGTGTATCTTTAAAGATACATACTTTTTTACCCACTTTTTGTATTTTTTCAAAGACAGGCAAAAGTTGTGGTAATATTAGAACACATTGTGGTAGCATTGTAATCAAAAAGAAGTTTTATGACGAGTTACGTCGAAAAACTTATTTCGAAAAAAGGTTAATTATATCTGGAACCAAGCCGAGTCCAGGAAATTTTATATAACATTGAATACTCTAAATATGGCCAGGAATTCAGCATTAAAATCTTTCGGAATGCTCACGAGCACCGTGTATTGCTCTGTGAACCAGGACTTATCGGTCTTTGGCGTGCAAAAGGTAATATAAAGGATAATAATACCTGAATAGAAATTTCTTGATTATTATTCGGCTCATGTGGCATGATCGCCGCCCGGTCGTGGGCGTTCTGGCCACCAAAGTAGTAAATGTCGTCCAGTGAGAAAAAACTGTTAGAGGCGTCGAGGCGGTTCGCTTGCATCATCTCGTATGCTACGCGACCGACCTGGAATTAAAATAAATAATCACCAAATTAAGAATAAAAAAACAACCGACATCAACCGATTTCTCCAAGATCCCATCACTAGAACCCAACTTGGTGCCAACAGGACCATCTCCGGTTATTCTGAAGTCACTTAAATAAAAATAGGGATGATGACTGTAGTTAAAATAAATTATTTAGCATTATGCACGACATAATACACGAAGAAATTATTACTAAGATGTAGATTGCAGATTTTTTTGTACAGAACTTCCATTTAATAAATTGAAAAGAACTAAAGAATGACCTACTCATTTGGCAGTACTCAAACGTGACGTCACTTTTGAGTATTTCATATAAAATTCCATAGTGGTGATCGTTCTGACAGTTCGAAAAAAGATGCTGATTTGACTTGCCAGTCATCATGCCTATTATCGAAAACGGGTGAAAAACTTAGCAACCGGTAAATAATCCTCTGAAGAATTTTTAATCAAAAATAATTTAAAGCGAATAGCTCAAAAAAAAGGATTGTTCCCGAGAAAATCCCCACCTACTTAACCCTAAACACGCCTGACTACTAAATGTGCACACGAGGTAATCACACATGGACAGCATGTGTATATCGACCAACAGCCCGGTGAGAGACACAGGGGTGTAGCCACGGTGTTTTCACTTAGTTGAAGTAGTGAATTTGATGTACTCATGACGTCATCGGATATGCTTCCGGAAATCAACGTTAGAGGGCGTTGATATCAATTTCAAGATCTTGTGTTATCTGTACAGCCACTATTTTCTTTTCCGTTACGCGCAGTTAACAAAACGAAAGAAATGACAAAGTATTCGTTTTTTTCATTACTTGGCTCTCAAAATATTTTTGTTTCATACATAGAGAAATGTAATATTAATTTAGCTATACTTGTATTTTTACTTTTGTCCAATTTGAATTCTTTAGCTACAAATATTTTAGATGCATTTAAAAAATATATTGAATGAACGGAATGTTTTTGCAAGGTCGGCCATAATTAAATTTTCGCTTTGGTTGTCTTCGATGCTTGAACTGGAAGTGCATCGAAACGATATTATTTTAGTGATTTCATACAACGACTGTGCTTGTTCTGGACTCCTATAATTGTGCTTTTCCATGTATGTACTGTACATGGATTGGATTTTTGTAAAAATGGTGCGATGCGGTTAAATGTGTTGTTTGCCTAATTGTGGTAAAATGCGTGAGCATTTTAATGTTACTCAAAACGCATATACAGGGTGGAAAAAGATTTTGGGTCAGTGAGGGCAGCTACCGGATCCCGTGTAGCTACGCGAAAATGGTCTTAGAAGACCTTCCCGCGATTTTCAATTAAAGAAGATTAGCGTTTTCAGATTTTAGAAAAAGTATACAGGGTGCGAGGAAATGGTCATTTTTGACAAAGTTTTTTTTTGATGCCAATCGATCCTGTTTCTGTTCAGGATCAAAAGCTTGTATGGGACCAAAAAATTTTTTTCGGCTAGAAAAGCCACAAATCGGGATTTAAAATTCCCATACAAATTGTATGAAAATAAAAAAAATATTTTTTCACGCTTAATTTTTATTATGCCAATCGATTCCAATCCTATCCAGTACCAATAGTTTCCTAGGGGTCAACTTCCGGCAACGTAAAAAAAAACAAAAATAAAAAAAACTGTTTTCATACATTGACTATGGGAAAAAAGTGAAAATCAATTACATTATCTGTGACGCTAATTAATGTTGCTAATGATTGTATGAAATTATTATTATCATTTAGCATAGGACGACTAATTATCGTGACAGATAAAGTAATTAAGGTTTCACTTTTTTTTTCATAGTAAATGTATGAAAACGGTTTTCTTGAAATTTAGGCTTTTTTGTACATTGCCATAAGTTGACCCGTAGGAAACTATTGGTACTGGATAGGAATGGAATCGATAGGCATAAAAAAATAAGCGTGAAAAATAATTTTTAATTTTCATACAATTTGTATGGGAATTTTAAATCTCGATTTGTGGCTTTTCTAGCCGAAAATTTTTTTTTTGGTCCCATACAAGCTTTTAATCCTGAACAGAAACAGGATCGATTGGCATCAAAAAAAAAGTTTGTCAAAAATGACCATTTCCTCGCACCCTGTATACTTTTTCCAAAATCTGAAAACGCTAATCTTCTTTAATTGAAAATCGCGGGAAGGTCTTCTAAGACCATTTTCGCGTAGCTACACGGGATCTGGTAGATGCCCTCACTGACCCAAAATCTTTTTCCACCCTGTATATGCAAATTGGAAGCCATTCGCAAAAACCGTTTCAAGATGGAAATGTACCACGAGCTCCGTTCGCCGACATTAGAAAACTGTGCAATGCGGCTACTGTTTTTTTAATTCAACTTCAATCAAACTGATAGCAAATAATATATGATACAGATGCTTAATAAGTTAGTACCTAAAAACTTTATGGATAACGCTAGTGTAAAAATAAAACTTGAAAGTGACACATTTTTTTTGTTTTATTGTTTCTCGATCCTAGTTCGGGCGAACAGAACTAGGTCACATAATGTGTGAACTTCTTCAGCTGATTCCAAATGAGAAATGCGTGGCAAGTTCACACTTGATGTGATCTGGTTTTGTTGGTCCATTATTTCAAAGGTTACCAATCTACAAAGCTATATATGTATATATATGAGAAAAGTTGCCGTGAATCATCAATAGATGGCGCTGCAAGCAAAAACCTTGACTGATAACTCTATACACTATTATTCAATATACTCTATGGGTGTAGCGACGATGTGTGGCTGCGGTTTTGGCTATTGTCGGTTGAAAAACCTAGCAACCAGTAAACAATCCTCTGAAGATTGTTTTTATCGAAAATAATTTAAAGCGAATAGCTCAAAAAAAAGGATTGTTTTCGAGAAAATCCCCACCTCCTTAACCCTATTAACACACCCTACGAACAAATAAAACATGGAAGCCGCACGCCACATTAAATTGCCTTTCAAAAACGGTCCTGAATTTTAGTGGACAAGTGTCTCCCCCTGTTCAATGCAACAGGGCAATGAATTTGAATATCAACCTATAAAAACTTAAAGCGCCATTTATAAATAGTTGTGATTGGTCCATCAAAGTTTTGATTGGCGATATTCAATAAACATTTGTCAAAGATGTTGCGCCGAAATATGCGCGGTGTTAAGAAAAGCGCTATGTCCTGCCCATCTTGGCACAATTGAACGATTGGTTTTGGGGCCATTTTTGAGCTGGCGTTAGACGTCCGTGTTATATATGGTCGCAGAACACACCTGACTACTAAATGTGCACACGAGGTAATCGCACATGGACAGCATGTGTAGATCGACTAACAGCCCGGTGAGTGACACGGGGGTGTAGCGACGGTGTGTGGCTGCGGTTTTGGCTATAAGTAGTCGGTTGAAAAACCTAGCAACCAGTAAACAATCCTCTGAAGATTTTTTTTATCAAAAATAATTTAAAGCTAAGCTCAAAAAAATGGATTGTCTCAGAAAATCCCCACCTACTTAACCCTACTAACACACCCACAGAATTAGATTTGGATAGAAGAAACAAGTTCATTCATTTGTATGGCGGCCGAGCCATTTTGTACTGAAGTTGTTTCTTGCCTATGATTTTAAATATGTCTCAGGCCCTTGAGTATTCATATTTTTTTGTGTCGTTGCAATTAATATTACTTAAGGAGGCATTATTAATGTTTTTGTTCACGTCAACTTACAAAATTTGACGCCCTAAAGCTGCAAGCTGCGATTAAAGACGGACAACTCAGTGGATTTCACTGAGTTCATTTGACACGCTAAGTAGATACGTTTGCTTGATCTATGGTATATATGACATCTGTGAACACACCTGACTACTAAATGTGCACACGAGGTAATCACACATGGACAGCATGTGTAGATCGACCAATAGCCCGGTGAGAGACACAGGGGTGTAGCGACGATGTGTGGCGGCAGTTTTGGCTATCGTCGGGTCGCCCAGGAATTCGTAGTCGGGGTATTTCTTGCGAGCGTCTTCGAGGACCTGGAAAATAAAATAAAAATAATAAATAACACAAATCGTGATACTCATTCATACTAAATAGTACATTACGACACAAGTGCGAAAAACATGAAATACGAAATGAGTGACGATGTTTTAAATCGACACGAGTTACGAATTTCCCTTTTTGCACGTGTCTCGTACGACGTTTTTAGTACAGATGGCCCTCCGAAGTTTTGGACCTGACGTAAAATGAGCAACTTCTCGCACTAGCGCGTAATAAAGGCTCCATCTGTACTAAAATAGTACATTTCCTAAAATAGTACATTTTCAGTTTTTGCACGTGTAAGGGACATTTTTTTTCATAACAAGTGCGTCAAAAAGAGAAATTACCGCGCGCGAAGCGTGCGCAAAGTTCGTTTTTACGCACTAGTTAGGAAAATTATATTTCACACATTTCACAGTTACACTGGCTATATTTCCTCGCTGGCAACACCTAACTTCTGGCCGAGAAATGAGACAGCCTTATGGTCACCCATTGCATCAAGACAGCCCTACTTAATTATTTTGTTTTTAGGGTTCCGTAGTAAACTAGAAACCCTAATAGTTTCGCCATGCCCGTCTGTCCGCAACATAGCTCAGTAACCATTAGTACTAGAAATAGCATAGCCGTGTTTGCATAGGGAATCGGCCCTTTCACCAAATGCTTACAGTATTTATTTTTTTAAAAGCGCTTATGACAAATATTATTTGTCATGAGAGCCCTTTAAAAAATAAATACGATAAGCATTTGGTGCAAGGGCCGATTCTCTATGTAAACACGGCTACGCTCTTCGCAATTTGGTACAGGTATACATTATTAATATAGCAAAGTGGTAGAATAAAAAGTAGAAAAACAATTTATTTAGGATACCTCCCCAAGTAATAAAGTGGGTAAGTTTTTTTTGTTTTGCTTTAATCCTATAGTGCGAGTGTGGTATCGTTGAATAGATCTTTGAAAAAGATTAAGAGTCCCAAAAGAAAGTTTTTTTCTTAAATCAATATTTTAGGAGATAACCACTCCAGAAGTGAAAAAATTGTATCACCTCCCCCCATGTAACTTTTGGTCCGTAGGTCACGAATGGTGAGTTTATAGAATACTTTCAAATAAACTATTTCGAACATAATCGTCCCAGCCGTTTTCGAATAACTACGGATCCGTACACTGAGCATGTCCCGACATGCTCTTCGCCGGTTTTTATTTAACTATAGTTGCCGATTTCTAAGAATGAACATTTGACAGTTTACAAATGAGCCTTATATATAAAGGATAAAATAGTGAGTCTTACCCTCATATTAATAAAGCTTAATCTATACTGTGAAAAGTTAATTCTCTGAAATCAGTGTGCTTAGACAAGTTGCCAATCGCTAACGCTATCGTAAACGAAAGGCAGCTAACTGTCTTTTTCGCACTAATATGAAAGAGTGACAGAGAGGGAAAACTACGATACGCTACTAAGCGTAAGCGCTTGGCAACTTGGCTAAGCATCCAGCAACTACAGGGTGTTCGTTTCGATTTGCTATAAATTAGACAGGTTACTTGGGCCATTAATAGAAGTTGTCTGGTATATCGGCTATGGGAAAATTCGATAAAAAATATTTTTATTTGTTTTCATACATAATAAATGAAAAGGTAAGTGTGAGAGATCCTTAAGAATAAAATAAAAGTTAATCTCAGGTGACTGACGGCACAGGTCAAAATAAGTAACATTAGAATGTAATAAAGGTTGCGGTAAACATGTTCAGTGATTAAGCTTATTTTTTTAATAACTCAATAACGGTAAGAGTTAAAACACTAGTTTCTTAGAGAAATTAATTATATTTGACCTAAATAAGCTTCCCTTAAAGTTATAGCATATGAAGAAAAACACGCTGTATAACTACTTACGTTAGCATCGTCGGTGGCAAGATACACCCGCCTTGTGATGACTCGACGAGTGAGTTCCAACTGATCGTAGTAGCTCTTCACATGAGCCATGTATTCGTGTATGTGGTGAAAGGCGGCCTCTGTGCCTACTTTGTCAGTTCTTCTTATGTGCACTCTGAAATAACGAAGAAATAAGATAATTGCCTAGCAAAAAGTAAATCCGGCTCCTTTCTTATGAATAGCACACTGTATAATAGAGTGCTTCTTATTTTTGCAATCTTGTAGTATGTTCGAACCAATAAAGGAGCTCTTTGCTTTTTTTTTTTCAATTATTATAAACAAAAATTAGGGGTCGCTACCGAGGTACCGTAAAACCATACAAATATAGTCCAGTACCACAACTATTGTCCACAAGTTAAACTCGTAATTAAGCATCAATGGAATCATCATCTTTTACTTTAGTTTTATCTACGTTTTTTAATCATTAATAGGACACTTTGTGTAACAACTGCGTCAATCATATAATAATTACACTAAATCGAAGATATTTGACATAGTTTTGGACCATATTTGGGAGCTTTTGGACTATAGTTGGGTAGTTTTACGGTAATAAAAAAACGACGAATCATTTTGCCTTTCTTGAACTTCGTACTTCGGTAGCGACCCCTAATTTTTGTTTATAATAATTGAAAAAAAAAAAACAAAGTAAGCAAAGAGCTCCTTTATTGGTTCGAACATCCTACAAAATTGCAAAAATAAGAAGCACTACTGTATAATGATAAGTATGTGAACTCATCACAAATTTCTGAAGAAACATAAATTAAAAAAAAAAACTATTCATTGTATACTACGATACGTTAATGATTTAGTAAGAGTACCAAATTTGATTGAATGAATAATTAAACGAATAATTTCTTTAAATTTGATTTCGTAGCTTTGAGGGGTCTATTCACAAAGGTTTTCATAGTTACCGATATCAAAAAGGTAATTTTCTGATAATGATTAAATGAATAATTATTAAATCAACTTTGAAGTCATGTCCATATTATTGCGAACAAAGACGCACATTTGTCCGATCTTTGCTCACAATCCAAGGATAAATCGTCGGTTGACAAGCAAAACTCACTAAGTAACAAATGCCTACTTGAAATAAAGCTCGTATCTTAGTTCTGATTCAATAATGACATAAGAGTTTGCTAAGAGTAGTGACAGTTTTTATAGTGAGTTTTGCTTGTCAGCCGACGAAATATCTGTCAGATAAAATTTTATGTTATGTTTGAGTGGTCTTACCCAACTATAGGAGTGTTGAAGTTCATCTTAGCTATCGTCTCGTTGATAGCTTTCTGCATATTAAGCCTCGGCTTGAGAATATACTTCAGAATCTGGCCGATCCACCAAGATGGCGGGTCGCCGTTGAACCGGATTATTCTGGAAATTTTAGAAGTCTTTATTTAATTTCACTTGTCTCCTGTTTGCTTCGCTGCAATCATATTTTGCGAGTTAAAGAATCGGTTACCGATTGAGCTGAAATTTTGTATGAAAGGTTGTGAAAAAAAGTTCGGGTGCGCGTTTAACCCTTAATCAAACACGAGTCACACCAAAATTTCATTGGTTTTTGCCCTTATCAGTGAGACACAAGATTCAAAACAGGTGGGAAACATATTCCCATTATCCGATTAAGGGTTAAAGGCCCCATTAAGCATTGTATTATGATAAGGATCTTCGCGAATATAATAGGGCCAATCAACTTTTCGATTGACACTATTTTGTCCCGTAACGCAGGTGACAATTTCATCAAGTTTGCTAGAAAAAATGCTTGTAAATTGTACATGCGTTAGGCCCCACATAAGACCACATCGATACATTTAAGTGTGTTTCATAAATAATTTTGTATAATACATATTGTCAATTAGAGCTACATCGGCCGTGTGGTGACGGTAATAAGAATACATTTGTCACCACCCCAACTCCTCCTTCGGGTGTCGTAAGAGTCGACTAAGGGATTGAAGTGTCACTGACCATTATTTGACAAAATATTGATGATGGGCAGCAGCGTCTTCATAGTGGACACATTACTGCGATCGCCAATCCGCTTGCCCAGCGTGGCGATAATGGCCATTTACCTCCTAATGCGTCTATACGCATAGTTAATAGGGGAGGCCTTCGTCCAGCAGTGGACTATCATAGGCTGATGATGAGAGCTACAAGAATAAGGAATAAGAAGAACGCTTTTCACAAACAAATGTACTATATTGGCTAAAACATCGGTGTCATTTTTGCATTTTGCATTTGCATGACAAGACAGCTATTGCTATCAACCAATATCAAAATTCTATATTCATTATGTCATACCTGCATAACTATCATTTTGATACCTAGATATAATAACAGTATTTGCACAATTCATAAGTGAACCAAACAAACAATTAATAAGTGAACGCTAGAAATTGGCCGCTTAGATACATCACACACTTGCGTGGAGTTTGCCACTTTGGCTTTAAATTTGTCACCTAGGCTTTTTACTTTCCCTTTTCCTGTCTTATTTTTTTGTACCCTTTTTTGGCTTCTCTGTGTCATACAAGCTTAAAAACATAATTACAGTAAGTATAGTATACCTATAGGTTCTCAAAATGTAACGCGAGCAATATATGTAAGTTGTGTTTGCCTATAATTGGGTGAATATTCGAAAATGATCCCTGTATCCAAGTGTAAAGTGTATTAGGTATAATATTGCACCTGTTGGCAAATCTTATTTAATAAATAAATAAATACCATACCTATGAGCGAGATCCTTAGGCACTGCCAAAGGTAAAAACTTTGGCTTCTGCGATATGGAGTCTATGAAGGGAAGTGATACCACTTTGGCGTCGTGGGACACTGGAATAGAAAACATAATTGTTAGTCATATAAATAGGTATTCTTAAGCATAACCGTAAAATGCTACAACGTTGCCAACCCTACACAAGTTTGCCTGTTTTGGAAAAACTTACTTTTCTATTAAACCGTTATGTATTTATTACTTCTAAAAATTTTAAAAGATGTAGAATTTATCGGGCTACCTATAGCTATTTTGGGGTATTTAGAATCTTTACATATGTGTATTTTGATCCAGATTAGCTATGCAATACAATCAAGATCACAGATAACGTATACTTTAAGAGTTATTTAAAAAAAATATTAATTTCCTTGCAATGTTGTAGCATTTTACGGTACTGTCATAATTATTATGATGATGGTAAAATGTAATTAATCAACACGGGCGTAGCGATTATGGGTATTTCACTATTTACCTCCTGATGCGTCTACGTATAGTTAATAGAAGAGGCCTACGTCCAGCACAGTGTTGAAAGTTTCCGGATTAAGTCCCGTTTCTTTGCAAACGGCTCGTTTTTCCCAGTTTTTTTCGGAAAAATCAATGAAAGTTTACACTTAAATTTTCAACTCTAATACTAACTAATAAGAATTAGCTCTAATTTTCACTTATACCAGGAGAACGCGATGGCATCGAGGAAAAGTCAATTGAAATAGATGGAAAGGAGTGACAGTTACATTGACATTGATTATTTCTGTAAAAACCCGAAAAAAACGGAAAATAACAAAATTTTCATACATACCCGAAAAAAACATTACATTTTTTCCGACTATTTCAACCACGGATGTCATATATACCATAGATCAAGCAAACGTATCTACTTAGCGTGTCAAATGAACTCAGTAAAATCCACTGAGTTGTCCGTCTTTAATCGCAGCTTGCAGCTTTCGGGCGTCAAATTTTGTAAGTCGAAGTGAACAAAAACATGAATAATGCCTCCTTAAGTAAAATTAATTGCAACAACACAAAAAAATATGAATACTCAAGGGCCTGAGACCACAGATCAGTATAGATAGCTAACGGTGGCATGGAACATGTCGCAGCGTTATGGCCGATAGGCCTTTATAGTGTGACAGATGCGCGCCCAATGAGCCAGTCGCAACTTACCCGCGACTGCAGGATGAGCTCGGACATATCCGCAAAATGCCGAATTGTGCCGTTATTTCTTGTAAAAATAGGAGTGTAAATAAACATTTCAAGGACTATTGAGTCACGTACCACATGAAAGTATTGATTTTTTTAGTTATTAGTTGACAAAACCACGTATTTTTACAAATAATATATAACAACAAACCGTTGACATAAATGTCATAATGATTTTACTTGGGCGTACCAATTGGTTGAACTATTCAGTGACAAATTGTATGTGCGTTTTACATTGACGGCTTAGAATAGCAAGCAAGTTGCAATTTGGTAAGTGACCGTGCAATGTATCCAATTGCTAGCGATATTCACAACCGTCCTGTCATTTCTTGGTACGGCCGCTGCGAGCAGGCCGCGAACTAGAGGTACGACTGACCGTGCCGATGACAAATAGGGTCGATAAATTGTTGATGTATTTGATTATATTAATTTTTTCTTTCATATTTTGACCTTTGTATCAATATCTTATCTTCATAAAGGTAAAACAATATATATAGATTATATCGCGTATTATATTATTTTGAGCCTTTTACAATAACCGTTGTCAAATGTTGAAATTGTTTTATTTAAATATGTGACCATCGCGGAAACGGCTGATAAAATTATATTTATTAAGGGTACAACCGTCTAAATAATTATTTGTTCATGTGATTCCCAGCCACAATTAAGATAATGTCGTTAATAAATTGCTTTGTTCATATTCAAATATATGTTTATAATTGACATTCTGTAGTTTATTATTTACAAACCAGATCCGACACGAAAGTAAGAAAAATGTTTTCTAATTTATTATTAAACGACATAAAATGAAAACAATATAAGGACTTAACTACCTATAAATTAAAAAAATTGGCCTAAATCGCCGTCAGTGGGCAAGGTAGAAGGCTGGCCGCATTCCCCCGTTGTATAGCTATACTTAAACGCTGTGCAAGGTACCGGCCTCTCTTAGGCGAGCCGCTAGATCTTTAGAAAGTCCATGTGCACTTGGCCCCCATGGCCCCAAGGTTTCCACACCAAACGCCGCAAATATGTAGCTGGTTCCTAAAGCAGCATATTTGCGGCGCTTGAGACTTTCGGCTAATGATGCCGCGGCGCCAGCAGCAACGCCGGTGACCGAAACATGGGACGGCGCCAGAGTGTCAACGCAGGTGGCGTCCCAAACTAGCGGCCGGCCCATGCTCCAGGGCACCAGCGTCATTCCGTCAGGCCTCTTGCCATCGTCCCTGCCCAGACCGTTGGGCTCTAGGACGGCCGGTATTTTCGCGATAACAAGGGCGCGACGGATAACATAATGTTTATAAAGATTAGATACATCGTCCAATGCGATATTTTAATCTGTATTTATTTCTTATTAAATCATAGATCGATTTTAATGTTTTTCTTAATATTCCGGCCTTATCAAATATCTATGGATAATAATTTATCGACGTAGCCTCCTCTCTAGTGCCGCATCATATGGTAGCGCTTTAGCCAATCACAGCGTGGCAAAGGCCCGACCTCGGAGACACCGAGACTCATTACAATTTCGCTTCGTTACAAATCTCTCTCTTTCATATATCTATGCCTGAGACATATTTAAAAAAGGCAAGTAACAACTTCAGTACAAAATCTGACACGCTCGGCCGCCATCCAAATGAATGAACTTGTTTCTTCTATCCAAATCTAATTCTGTGATTTCAACGCTATTAGTCCAGCAGTGGACTGAGATAATCTGATAATAAGTGATGTGATGTGATAAGACCTAACTAACGAGTCATCATCATCATCATCATCATATCAGCCGAAAGACGTCCACTGCTGAACATAGGCCTCTCCCAACGATTGCCACAATGACCGGTCCTGCGCCACCCGCATCCAGCGGACTCCTGCGACCTTCATCAGGTCATCGGTCCACCTTGTGGGGGGCCTACCCACGCTACGCCTTCCGGTACGTGACCGTGTTTGAAGACGAAAGTCTTTGATCAGTGTGTGTTGCCAGTGATGACATACGGTACTGAAACGTGGCCGCTTACAATGGGCCTCATAAGAAGGCTCAAAGTCACCCAAAGGGCAATAGAGAGGGCTATGCTAGGAGTCTCTCTGCATGATCGGATTAAAAATGAGACTAACGAGTATGTCGCAGTAAATGCGCTTCGGCATCCGAAAGAAGAGCGCGCCGCCGCTCCCTGTCTCGCTCGTTAAAGTGCCATCTCGCTCTCTCGCGGAGGTCATTCACCTCCGCGTTCAAGACATCGCTCCAACCATACATTGCACCTATGTTTAACATATACGTTATAATCAGCAAATTAAAAAAAAAAACGGTTTCTCCAAGATCTCATCATCAGGACCCGACTTTGCGTCATCGGGACCATAACGGGTTATATTCGCTCGATTAAAAAACTAGGAAATCGGTTCACGATTCTAGGAGAAATCGATTAACATAATTAAAGAAAAATAATAAGGGATGGAACACGTACTTCCACCCCTTAGAGTTGAGTATGAGCGTACACTCCGTTACGTCGCATATCAAGCACACTACTACAGAATAAGTTAACTACAGTAAATCTGCTCCTTCACAAAAAAAAATTGACATAAATGTATACACATAGGCTCACCTACAAGCAAAATCGTACCTAGTAACCGTGCAATGTAAATCTTCTATGCGCATCGTAGTTTAATGACAAAGCTCCAAGGGTTGTCATATAATGTTATGTCCTTTATTATTATGTAAGTAATATTTATGATTGTAAAAATACTGTATCGACTTGTTTTGACGATGTCATACTAGATGATAGTGTCTTTAGTCCATATGGGCTTCACTGAAAATCAGCGTCTCGTAGTGAGTTTCACTCTGAGTGAAGACCTTTTAGCGCAATTCACTGTACACATGTAAATTGTTAATTTAACCAAGCAAATATTGTTTTGAGCTAATAAACATTTCTTATTCTTGTCATTGAGACAGACAATACATTCAATCTCATTCGCGGCGCGAACTAAGCGGCAGCCCTGTGACGTATGCCCGCCCGGCGGGCACTCCAGCTACCTAAACTGCTCAGTGAAACGCCCCTGACACTACAGTATAAATTTGAACGTTTCTCACCTGACCACTGCACCACAGGGTCGTCATACGACGACGTACACGTGTCAGATATGGGGTGGAACACGTACTCCCACCCCTTATTGTTGTACCGCCACCCCTTGGAGTTGAGTATGAGCGTCCGTTCTGTAGCGTACGCGAATATCAAGCAGTACACTATGTGGTGGAGTTGACAGCCGAAGCCGCAGCCCTGGAATGGAAGAGAATAAACTTTAAAAAATCTGCTTTTATAAACTTAAAAAATTCAAATGTTGGCCGTGTGGTGACGGTTGTAAGAATACATTTGTCACAGCCCAACTCTCCCAGTGAGTGTCGTAACAAATTAATAACAAAATGGTAGGTAGCTTATAAGGTCTTCGCACATTATAACAACTCCAAGCTAACGCTGCAGAAACTCTACTATAGGGCTTTAATTTCAATATTTGGCATAGAGTCGATTCGCCGTTGAGTTGATGTGCCCTATAATCAACTCCGCGCTCAGAAAAATCTAATACTGTCGCAAGATAGCTGATGAAATGGTCTTTAAACCAAAATGGAATAAAGCCAGGATTACACGTGTAAGCACTTACAAGTTGTAGAGACGGACCTATTTATAAACTGAGTAATGGGAGGTAAATATCACTATCTCATTCCTTAGTATAGCATGAAGCATCCTTACAACTTACGTAAGAACTCACACAAAACTTACATAAAATGGTGTAATCCCGCCCTAACAGTCGTACACCTGTAAGTTCTTACGTAAGTTATAGGGACGGAGACGGAGCTATACTAAGGAATGAGATAGTGATATTCACCTCTCATCCCTTAGTATAGCTCCGTCCCCATAACTTACGTAAGAACTTACAGGTGTACGAGCGCTCTAAAATGGTGTAATCCCGTCCTAAGTATTACGATACAGCGAGGAAATGCTACCAGTATCTACGGCACCTTGCCGCCGTGAAAAAGATTTTTATAAGTATTTTATTTTTAAATGAGTTCTTATTTTAAGATTCAATTATTCACGTGCCCTAAAAATATCCCGAAAATTATAAACACGTCGATCAGTTTACATGTAGGTTATTGCTCTTTACTTGAACAATTTTCACATGGTTAACAAATAACTACTGTTTGTCGACATCTTAGGACTTAGTTCACACGATCGAATTCGTATGTAATATAAAGTTAGGACATGTGAATATTTTATTGGCTTATTCATATTATATTTCAATAGAACATAGTGAGGGTCGAGACCTTACGAAATCTAACAACGAACGAATTCGTATGTAATATAAAGTTAGGACATGTGAATATTTTATTGGCTTATTCATATTATATTTCAATAGAACATAGTGAGGGTTGCGTGGTGAAACCCGATAATTCGCTTTAATGGATTTTTTAAATTCTAATCATATGACAAAAAGATGAAAGTTCTAATTTCAACGAAAAATTATCTAGACTTGTCGGGTTTCACCACGCAACCCTCGATTAGATGGGCAGGACACTTGGCGAAAAGAAGCGATGGGCGGTGGACGAAGCAGGTTACTGAATGGTGACCAGGGTGGTCAAGAAGATCTGCCAGACCACCGACAAGATGGCCCGACGACATCTGCCAACGGCAACAAAACAGTGGATACAACTAGCACAGAATCGAAGAAAGTGGCTTAATAAAGAAGAGGCTTATACCCAGCAGTGGGTGTACAGTCACCACATGGGAATGTTGAGCCACTTGGCAATGGATGCAATTTGGTCGTGTAATATTATGGGTTCGGTATTTTTCGTTAGTAGGCACGATCGCGACATGACCGATGTTCCCCGATGATGTCAGTCAAATACGAATCTTTGTTGTGTCAAAATTTCAGTATGTCAAAACTAGTTGAAATAATAAAAATTCGTCTTCGAGAATTAGGGATTAGTCATAGGCCATTAATAGACGCTAGATGTCGCTGTTCCTAGAGGAAACTGGATAACGACAGTTCTTCATAGATTTGTCTAAAACCGTTTAGTATTTTTTTCGTGTTCGCTTCAAATCGGATGCCATGATTCATCTGATATTATTGGGCTAGCTATTTTTTCAATTCAAGATAATTTATGTAAATAGGCATGTTATCGAGCAATTTTAAATTATTTTTTTCATTGACAGAGACAAATGCTATTGCTGTCTTTATTATCATTCGTTACAGCTCAGTTGACGTTAGTTGAAAACTTATGTAATGTAACCTTTGTAGAAATATGGTAGGTAACCTTTGACAATCTACCTATAATCCTATAATTTGTTAGTAGCCATAAAAATGTTTAATAGAGTCTAGATAGTTTCTGACTGAAATTCTAACTTTGAAAAAATACCTGTCAGTGAAAGCCGTTACCGAAATTACCATCAGGGCTCTGAAGTTAGATTGACGTCTCCAGGACTAAAGCGGATGTTATAACGTAACTATAGTAACGTCAGCTTCCGGAAAAATAGCGATAAAACTTTGTTTAAACATTTTTGTTATTACGTAACCATAGTAATGTCACCTTCTGAAGAAAACGCGAGCGGTCATTGGCTAACCGTAGCAACGCCCGCCCCATTGGTCCGCAGAGTTCGGAGTGGTGACTGTACACAGGCTGAATAGATAGATAAATAATATATTATGCTCATTTAAATGAACTACACTGCACCAAAAATGCTGGAATTCGTACGATGTCTCATAATAATAATCATAAAATCGTTTTCAATGAGTATGGCTAGTATGTAATATTTCACAACGTCAGCCAATTTCAGTGTGTAAACGGTCTAGGGGGTAATGGTTATGCCCATAATCGTCTCGGTAGGTAAGCGAATTGACAATCGCAGTAGTGTGTCCACTATGATGCTGCTGCCCATCATCTGTTATCAATTTAATGGTCACTGACAACAGAGTCCCTTAGTCGACTTTTATGAGTCTTAAGACACCCACGGGACGTGTTGCGGTGGTGAAAAATGTATTCTTAGTTAAATACCGTTATGCAAAAAATCTTGCTTGAGTTTCACAAGTTCGTTTTCGTACCGCCAAAGTTAATTTATAGTCCAATAATAATAGTGTTTAACGGTAGTAATAAATAATTGACCTTCGAACCAGTCAAACATAAAATATCCTGTAACTTATGTATTTGTGTTTTCTAATTGAAAAATAACTTGTTTCCTGTGATTGCATCATTTTCATTAAAAATAATATATCGAAAAATGTAACCGGAAAATATTTAATACACGTCATTTCCGTTGACTACATAAACATAATTATTATGTATATACACCGTGATCTCTAATAACCCGAAAGATTTTAACCACGCATTTTTGATGTAAAAACAAACAAAAAAATATTATATGACTTTTGTCATTTTTGGCGAAGTAAAAAAATTTTTTTTTTTAATTTGTTTTCAATTGTTATTTAATTTTTGAATGTATTTTAACATAAAAAGTAAAAGTTATTCATGAAACTAGCACTTACAATGAGTGTTAAGGTTTTTTTTTACAAAAACCTCATTTTTAAAAGGTTTTATTTCTCACTTTTCGACATCTATTAATGAGGTTAGTGAGACTATTCTCCATAATGGCACCAACGCCGTTAAAAAGACCTTTTGTACCGAGTTACAATTAGAAAATATGTTTTTTTTAATTGGTAATAACTCTGAAATTAGGCGATATCCAGAAAAGTTTATACGATATTATAGTTTCGAAAATGTGGTCAGGAACACACTGTTAAAATCTTTCGGGTTATTAGAAATCACGGTGTATAACAATACATTCAGTAATGAAAACTAATCATTAACAACTTTTATAGTAAAATGTTATAGCTAACAAAACGATAACGATGTTTTTATTACTTTACATCGGGTACCTACCCATTATTTGTAAGCATTGATCCATATATTTTGCAATTGTTAACTCGACGAGGTTAGATCAAGATACCTACATATATGTCTCTTCCCCTTCCGAGTATGGACTCGTATTTAAAATATTGATCCCAGTTAAAAAGTGTATACATTTTTTAGTACAGATGGTGCCTTTTTTACGCGCTAGTGCGAGAAGTGGCTCATTTTACGTCAGGTCTAATACTTCGGAGGTCCATCTGCAATTAGGGTTTGCAATTCGAATATTCGAATATTCGTATATTCGAATTATTCGCCTCAAATGATATTCGAATATGACTGCAGGTATTATTCGAATAAAACGAATATTTCGAATAGTGAAAGTTTGTGTGAAAATAATTTATTTTTCCGAAGAATTATAATAAAATTCCAAAATTAACATTAACATTATGTAAAAATATAGTTTAATGATTAAACAAAGTTAATTTAAATACGAATAACTTAGTGGTTTTACTTAAAAGGGGATATATAGGAATTTTGTTTTCCAATGATGTTCAAACACTCTAAGCAAAGATCTGACAAATCTCCTAAAAAGTTTACCAACCACCAGACCAGGAACAGAGAGTTTAGTTTCAGTGCAGTGTCTTATATATCAATATAAAGCCATATCACAAGATGTAAATAACCGGGAGTAATTGGCAATTCTAAAAATTATACGATCTTTAGCGACTTTTGTTACTGTTTCACCTATTTTTCTAGACATTTTTATTTTTCACTCTTTAGCTCGGTTGCCCTGAAAACCAGCGTCGTGTCATCTGACACGACACCTGCTGAGTGGCATCGTTTTTGGTGTTCATATCCTTACTGTTTATACTTGTATTAATTGTTCTGTATTGTATGGCACCAAATAAAGCATTCTTATTCTTATATTATTTGATTTATCGTATATCTTGCCATAGGTATTTTTAAATTGGTATATAAATAAAAACCCTGATATCTTGCTTCGTAATTAGTATCGTGATTACCTGTGAATACTGAATCCTGTGACCTATACAAACCTATCCTAATAGCTCGCTTATATCTTTCTGGCTTGATAGAGTAATAATGATAATATACTAGGACTCAAATAAAACCAAATTAACTCATTATTAAACGGGACAGTTTTTATTCCTTAACCCCTTGAATAAAATTTAACTTACTCTCCGAGTCAATTAAGCAGCTTTTTAATGAATAAAACTGTAATAAATTAAGTTATTTTTTTTACAATAATGCTATATTAATCTTATTCAACTTAATTTTCGAGCTCGGACACCACGGCTTATCATGCCATTTGAGCGCCGGACGCCTCTCCAGACACGCAGCGCTGAACGATATAATCCGACGGTCTCTTGCCACCGTAAACGTTCCCGCAACCCTGGAACCCAACGGGTTATTAAGAGACGATGGTAAGAGACCGGACGGTATGACTTTTATACCGTGGAAGATGGGACGAGTGCTTGTCTGGGATGCCACGTGCGTCGTCCCATCTGCCACGTACGTCGGTTGTTGCTGGAGGGGCTGCTCAGACGGCAGAAAGTAAAAAAGTTTTGAAATATCAAGGTCTCGGCACCGAGTACCACTTTCTGGCTTTTGGTGTCGAGACCCTCGGGCCGTGGGGTCCGAGCGCTTGACTTTTAGTTAGGGAGTTATCCAAGCGTCTGGTCGAAGCTACCGGTGACCAGAGAGCTGGCAGCTTCCTATCGCAGCGTATTAGCATAGCTATACAGCGAGGGAATGCTGCCAGCATCTTTGGCACAATGCCTAGGGGGCCATATTTAGATTTTTAATTTATTATTTAAGCCTTTTTTTATTTTTATTTGAGTGTACTTTGTAGGGATATTTTATAAGTTTTTAGTTAGTAATTTAATTTAGTTTTGTTATATAGTTATAGTTTGCTATTTAATATTTAGTTTTTTCTCAGTTGCTATTTTATGATTGTGTGTACCTACTTGTAGAGTTACTTAATTTTGAATTTAATTTGAATAGGTACAATTTTAGGCTCAAAATCCTCTTGTTTTGGTACGTAATGATTCATCATCACGAATTATATACAAATTTTAGTATTTTTTTCATAACTAATTATTTTTGGCACGCAGTTTTTTATACATACCTACATGTCAGATCAATGAAATACAATTTTAAACTCCTTACACTGAATCTTGACCAGCTAAAAAGCTACGGACCAGACTTGCCTCTTAAGTACCATAAAAGTCTGTCTTTTGTATCGAGAGGTTATAACGCTTTTATTTTACGTCGTATATTTTACAATTACATCCCTTTAAAACATTCATTAGCTATTCGAAAAATTCGAATATTCGAATACTGGAAGTCGAAGTATTCGTATTATTCGAATACTAAAATTGGACGAATATTGCAAACCCTATCTGCAATAAAAAACGTCGTATGAGACACGTGCAAAAACGAACTTCGTAACTCGTGTCGATTTAAAACATCGCCGCTCGTTTCGAATTTCATGTTTTTCGCACTTGTGTCGTAATGTACTATTTTAGTACAGATGGTGCCTTTTTACGAGCTAGTGCGAGAAGTGGCTCATTTTACGTCAGTTTTTAAAAAACGTCGTACGAGACACGTGCAAAAAGGGAAATTCGTAACTCGTGTGGATTTAAAACATCGTCACTCGTTCCGAATATCATGTTTTTCGCACTTGTGTCGTAATGTACTATGTAAACTATTGTGTTTCAGATCATTTGTGTATGGGTGACAGTTGAGTTAATTACAAAAAACTTTTGGTATGAGAACCTCATTCCCTACAACTATGCCAAAATGCACATCATCATAATCCTCTCTCAGTCCACCTGTGAACGTAGGCCTCTCCTATTAACTATGCGTATGGACGCATTAGGAGGTAAATGCCCATAATCGCCACGCTGGGCAAGCGGGTTGACTATCACGATGGCAGCATCATCCATCATCAATCTTCTAAAAACTAATATTTAGTGACATTTCGATGCCTTAGTTGACTCTTACGACACCCACGGGACTTTGCTTATATAGACTGTCCCAAAAATAGCACAAGATTTAAATGTAATGAAAAAGCATACTTTTTTCGACCAATTCCATTTTTTTTCCTGACAAATAAAGTACACAGAATAGGATTAAGTATTATAATTGCAAATCGCCCAGGAGCCCTGGTCTCCTTGACGAAAAACGGTTTTGACAACATTTTCTGACCGTTTTTCGTTAATTTCAGTGAATCTCAAATATTGCGATTTAACATAATTGTTTATTTTTTATGCGCTTATTTATAGTCAAAGATCTATGTCAGCAAGCTCTCGATCGCCCACGGTTTGAAGGAGGGGATTTCACACTGCAGCAACGAAATTCACCCATATTTATGCAAATTTCATAGAAATTTTTAACAAAGAAGTGCTATGTTACAGCAAAGCCTTCGAAGTAATTTCTCAGCATGCTTTACCATACTAAACCCTATTCTTTGTACTTTATGATTA